>JAPYYX010001465.1:0-25618 GCA_030522605.1 Cremastinae sp. B BG-2022a | reverse complement strand
ACAAATGGTTGGAATCGAACCTTTCCGATTTGGATGAAATTTGGTGAGAAGTTTTCTTTCATCATAAAACAAAGTTCTACCAAGGGAGAGAAATGAAAAAAATTTTTTCAAAAATTGTTCAAAACTCAAAGTTTCGCTGTTGTTTCTATTTTTCAAATTTTTTTTTGGATACCTCGGAAACTATTGTAGCTACAAAAAAGAATCTTCAAAGGGAATATTTTGAGCTATCAAAAAAAATATATTTCGAAAAAAAATTTAGATATGCCAAATGTACAAAATTTTTAATTTTTCAAGATCATCGAAATGGACTATCGACATTAAATGTTGAGCTCAAATATTTTTGAAAATACACCTGTCACACCTCTGAAGAAACCGTGAAATTTTCAGAATGGTGTTTTTTTTTCAAATACAATCAAAAAACACCATTCTCCAAATTTCAGGATTTCTTTAGATATGTAAAGGCTGCAATATAAAAAATTTTGAGCTGAAAATTTAATGTCGATAGTCAACTCCAACGATTTTTAAAAATTTGAAGTCTTATAAATTTGTCATTTTTTAAAACTTTTCCTTGAAATGTGGGGTTTTTCATAACCTCAAGTATTCTCTTCAAAGTTTTTTTTGTATCGCTACAATAGCTCCCAAGACACTAAAAAAAACTCTAGAAAAATAGGAAAAATAGCGAAATTTTAAATTTTCCATAACTTAAAAAAAATTGTTTCCCTTTGGTAGAACTTTGTTTCATGATGAAAAAAAACTTCCCACCAAAATTCATCCAAATCGGAAGGGGTCGATTCCAACTATTTGTCGATTTGATATGGAATGACCCATATCTTGATGTTTTTACGTTTAATGAAGTTGAAATGAGGCTCAAAATTCTTCTATGGATTCACAAATTGTCAACAGAGAAATTCTTGATTTCGAGTGTCAATATATTCGAAATATCGAAATATATATTCGAAATTCGAAATAAAAAATAATCTAACGAGTACGTGATTAACGATAATAATAAAAATAATATTTTACAGGCTCAATACGAGTTCCTTCATCGAGCCATCGTGAATTACGCAGATCTTCACAATATCGCGGACGACGAACCAGCCTCTTAATGAAGGGAGGTCGAGTGTTTAGTAAACGCAAGACTGACAATTCCTTTTGTCACGTGAAAGAGAAAAGTCGTAACTGGACTCATCATTGAACGGACGATCATTAGCCGTTTGAGTTATCGACGAAGCCATACGACGAGCACGTTTCAATCGATCGTGAATTCATTTTTTCTTCTTTTCTTTTTTTCTCGGAAAAGAACCAAAGAAGCATAGTCCCCGGTTGTACAGAATCTGGTGAGATGTGCGATATTGTCGTTGCCGTATTATTATTATTATTATTATTATTATTATTATTATTATTATTATTATTAGTATATTTTTATTTTGCAAATGAATCTCGAGAGTACGAGAATTTTGCAATTGTGCAAAACGAGACAGAAGTGAGGAAGTTACGAATGAGGCAGAAAGAAGATGAAAAATGAATGCAATTTTTTTATTTTAGTTTCTTTTTTTTTGCTGATTCAACACAGCCGCCCGTAACGCGAGACTTACCCAAGTATTTTCGCTCGTATCGTTCCCCTTGCGAATCCGCGTTGACAATTTGACCTGTACCTGTTGACAATTATCGGGACATTGTGACAAACGCACAATTTGATATTGTACGATTTTTAATGAGCTGGGCTATGAATCTAACGACCAATTAACCGATCGAATTAACAATTCGTAAAGTTTTTTGTTAGCTCATTTTATTTTATTATTCTTTTTTAACGAGGCCACGGTGTGCATCCTACCATGGAAAATCGACTTTTTGTAAAGATCGTATACACATTTTTATCATATACGCGATGAATCTCGAACGAAATATCTGAAAAAAAATCATTCCCACGTCTCCAACTGAAGAACGAGTATTAATGAAAGTATTATTTGTTTTGTTTAACGTCAAAAAAAAGCAAAAGAGAATTTCAGAATGGATTTCTCATGGACGCACACACCGGCCGAATAATATGTAGATTTTTACGTACCGCGAACACGTTTTTTTACTGAGAATATCACAAAAGAATTGTTACAAGAGTGTCGGTTGAAATGAATTAACGATGGAGCGATTGGACGACAGGAACGTTGTGTCTTTTTTTTGTATGAATGTGAATCGTAAGATTGAATTAGCGCATAAGCTTGGCATTATTCCTAACATTTCCACTAATGCGAAATCGACGAGTCGTAATTACTAATCGCTGATGAACAGTCCTAACAATCAACTTCATGTTTATTCTTCGATTCATGTTTATCGAACCTGAATATTTTTCGAAGAGCGGATCAGCTGTCCTCACGGAGCTGCACATTGTCATATTGATTTAACGATTAAGTAACCCTCATCGATTGTGTAAATATATACATATTAAGATATATATATAAAATATACATTGCCCGGCCGTTTTAATATTAAATATCGATACATGCTCGACATGTAAAAGTAGGAAGAAAAAAAAGGGAAAAAAAATTCGAGACCTGGTTGAGGCTGAGCAATTTTTTGTCACGCATATACGAACACACGACTTTTTGTTCTTTTACAACATGGAAAGACTGACCTATATATTTCTTATTCGATTTAAAAAGATTGTTCGTCTCGACTGAAAAGATTAAATGGCTTTCCTTTCTTACTCTGTTCTTCTTTTTTTCTCGATCGTATTATTACGTGAAAATGTACAAGCTGTGAATCGCACCACGTGAGACGAGTCATTTCTTTTTTTATACTTCGTATATTTTATGTGTAAACTAAGCAAAATGTTTTCACAAATCGCGATGTGATCTTGGCGCAATATTTAATTATAAAACGTGCTCCTTCATAGTTGCTTAATCGTGCTAATCGATTTTTCTTTATAAATCCACTAATAAATTTCTGGATTGTGTACTTTTTGCCTGATCATCATTTATGAAAAATTTTCCAAGATAAAAATAGTGCGAAAATCAGTTAATAATTATTATTTACATTTCAAACAATTTGAGTCTCTTTCTGTTAATTGTCTCATCGGATCGAAGCTCACATCGAGGGAATCTTACGAAAAAAAATAATAATTTGGGTTACAAATATTTATTTTTTTCAATTTTAATTTTCTTTTTATTTATGAAAAATGACAAAAAAATTCATTGTTTCGATCTTAACAAAAATTTTATTTCAAACGACTCGAGGGTCTTTTCACTATTAGTCTCATCGATTCGAAGTTCACCTGAAAAGAATATTACGAAGAACCAATAATTCATATCTTTCCATCGTCTTCGACTTTTTATCCATTTTTTAATTTTTATTTTCTTTTGTTTTTAATGAAAAAAAAAAATTCATCTGCTTCGATTTTAGTTGACATTAGGGCTTTTCAAGCAATCGAAGCTTTGACTTTTTTTGAGATTGAAATTCGTTCATTCGTTCGCTTTGTTTCTAGTCAATTTTAGCTCTGGTGCGGCACGATGCTAACAATAAGCCATAATCTTTTCATAAGAGAATAATAGAGGGAGAGGAAGAGAGAAAGAGAACGCAAGAGAATGACAATCATCTGATCAAATGTCATCGATAATAATTTCTCTTTTCGTTCACTGAAACGCCTTCGTTTCACACTTTTTTTTCTTCTCCCCCTTCACCCTTGAGATCTGCAATAATCGAAGCTTCGAATTAGTCCCTTTTGCGTAACATCTAACGAACGAAAATTTACGCCTCTAATTATAAAAAAAAAAATTTTTTATAAATGAAAAAACATTAACAAAAAAAAATTTTTTTTTTCAAATAATGAGATGCGTAGATTTTCATTCCCCATAGTTTTATCTGAAAATTATATTCAAATGATCGATGTAAATTAGTCGTTAGTGCGTCATCTCGATAGCTACGTATCCGCGCCATTGGCAGAGAGATGGATTTTGTTAATATAGCGCTACTAGCGTTGCTACTGTGAGCAAGAAAAAAATATAGCAATTACTTTCTATTTTTTTTTCTTCGTAATTTCGTGCCAGAAAAAGAAACGAGTGTGTAGAAATGCTTTGGAGCTTTGACAATTTAAGGTGGTCGTGTCGCTATGATCTTGAAATTGTAATCTGAAATTAAGAATTTGATAATATTTTTGAAGAATGAACTTCAAAATACTTGAATTAGAATTTTTTACAAAATTTTAATTTTTATAATTGTAGGACTATTGAATAAGAAAATTATTACACAGAAAATTTGAAATTTCTATCAAATCTTTATCATTTTATGATTCATATTTTGTCCTTTAATTTCGCTTTTTTTTCTCAATATCGTTCGAGTTGCCTTAAAAGTGTTTCGGAACTAAAGCGACGATGATAAATATTTATGAAAATTTGTCAGTGATGTTTTTCAACACAAAATACGCGAATACCATCTGTTTGTAAATTTTTATCATAAACATTATTTTCGACCAATTTAACGACGAAATTATATTTTTTCTATAAACTTACCTATCGCTTCGTGTATAAGAACACAAATTAATAATTCAATTATTCAAAAAAACACGAAAATATTTTTTTACGAATTCGTAATTTTTTTAATTTGCAAAAAATGCAAATAAAAATAAAAGTAAGTAAAAAGTGAAACTAAATTTATTTTATTTTTCGTTTCTGTCCTGGAACAATTTAAATATGATGCACATTTCATTCAATTATTTCAAGCGTCCAATTAAATTTTTCCAAAAGTTTTCCAATTGATTTTTCAATATCGACACGACCTCCTTAACAATACTAAGCCTGTAATATTTTTTATGCAACTTGTGAAGTAAATGCTCGAAAAGACTATATTTTGTCGCGAGCTCGAAAAAAAATCGAGTCCAGAACTCGTCGAGTCAATGGTACAGCTTTTTATTTTAAAAAATCATATTTCTTCGTATCGATTGCCTCGATACGAGCCCGAGCAAGAATCGCTCCAAGCGTACAATAATCAGTATTTAAGCTTACCAATTACTTCTTCGTTCTGCATTCTTTTTCCTTCTTTTTCTTAAAAGCTTGCGAGGCGAAATACGGAATATACAGAGAAATAATATAAAGTGCCAGTCTGTTCGAATTTTCTTCACTGCGAAGATTTTCTCACATTGACGAGAAAAGCTCCGAAACTCTCGCGTAAGTGGATTTTTCACGAAAAATGGGAAATGTTCCGTCTGGAATGATATTCCAGACACGCGTTACCGAAAATGTAGAAAATTTTTTTTCCGTCTCATCAGAGACTCGAAGAAAATGTGTCGGAACTTCTAATTTCGTGTGATCGACGGTGAAATCTCTCTCGCTACGGTAAAGCTGTCGCTTCGTTTAAATTCTAATGAACATTTTGATTTTTTCTTTTCTTTCGTTTTGACAGATGTAACAGATGAACAATGTGAAAACTCGAATCACTTGAGCTACACCTACCTCATCGTAGTGAATCCAACTTTTATAGCTTTTTTATGATCTTCCGATCATCAATAAGACTTGTAAAGAAATTTTTTTGACGAATTTCAACGGGAATGGGATCGAGAACGAGATTTTCAAAACTTTTGTACACGTGTTATTTCGATGAAGATTTTCTTATTGTAAATCGGAGTACGGCCTACGTCCGGACAAATTTTTTATCGAGTTTTTAAAAATGTAAAACTTTTGGGTAAGAGTGTTGAAGAAATTTGGCAAAAAATATCTTCTGTGCCTATTTATGCGTATTGATTTCGTGAGATTTTTTTTTCTTTGGCGATTTACGATATTTTAATTACATGAAGAATGATTAAATTTTGAAATATGAACGATCGTTGTGTGATTATGAAAAAATCCAAGACTCGAAAATTTCGTACCGAGATACGAATAAAAATATCTTTCATGCCGACAGATTTCTTTGATTCAAAAATCAATGAAATTAGAAATTAATTAAATTAATAGATTTAATTAATTTATTAATTTACAAATACTTATCAATTTTTTCACAAAACTCAAATGAAATAGGAACAAAAAAAACATGAACGATACGTAATTACCGATGTCACATTGTCGCATAAATTTAATGCTCATTCTCGAAACAAAAATGTAAATTTTTGTCACATGCGAGCGAAGATGAAAAATATATATTTGTGGTCATTTATTACACGGTGTCCTAGAATTAAATGTCAACAATGAAAAAAACAAATTCACAAAACTTTGAATGAAAAAAATTTTAAGCCTGTCACAATCTGAGCAAAGCTCGAAGAGCTTTCGATTGAGTTTCGTCCAATCGACGAATTCCACGTGGTGAAAATCACGTGACTCGTTTCTAATTTTCTCATCTCGATACAATTACCTCAATTCTATCAAAAATATAATTTTTTTTTTTTCATTTTTGACATAAAAATCTGGAACACCCTGTATATACGCCGATACGTAATACACGCCCGAATGCGATTCTGTAATTCATGAAAAAATTCGTTCAGTAAATCGGCAACGCTTTTTTTCATCAAGACGTAATTTTTTACCAAATTTTATACATATTCGTTATCGAATGGCTGGAGCGGCGTGAGTGTGCCTCGTACATAAATATATGTATATCCCGTATGGTGCGTTCCATTCGGAGTGTGACGATTTTTCGTAAAATATCACTTACGTTCAATAAAAAATTCGTCACCCTTCGCGTGTAACTCGACGCGCATTGACTTTGATATACGTATATTTGACTAATGTGGAAACTTTTTCACAATGGCTCGATCCGCATATGATTTTTGGAGAAGATTTTTTAAAGATTAAAAACCGATGGGATCGAACGCGATTCGAGTCGTCTTGAAATGTTTCGGATTCGACGAATCAATTGGACGGTGAAGAATGAACTACGAGTAATGATTTAGTCTTAGATTTTGTATTATACTCATGATAGACGTTAAAGGTAAACGAGTACCGTGAAAAAAAAGAGAAAGAGAAAGTGAGAGATGAGCTTCGTGATCGAGAGTCTAAGAACTTGCAACACGAGCGATCATAAATTTTGTAAAATTGACGGGAACGATGATTGTGTTGGGCGACGCTGATCATCGAATGACATTGTTTTTTTTTTACAATAAATGGAAAGACAAATTTTTTTACACCGGTTGACGATACCAGTGCACTCGATGTTAACGAAACGTAAGGGGAGAATAAGACGAGGGCGAATGAGAAAAAAAGGAAAAAAAAAGATTATGAGACACGGAATGAAACGGCCTCACGAACTCATTTAGGAAAATGATTCTCGATGAATACTTGTAAGCGTCAAGAGACAGTTTATGATGTTATGATTAATCCACACGGACACAAAAAATGAAAACTCCGTACACACACACACGAACGAGGACACAAACGATTATTCAGAGGCAGTTGACGTGAATAAATATATTAATACATTCGCTACAAATTAGATTGTATATTTTTTTTCTTTCTAAAAAATTTCACGTTGGATCGTTCCTCTCTGGATTTTTTTTTGCACGAGGAGTCTTTTTTGATATCTTTCTTCGTCTCTTGGCTTCCTTCTGCAGCGCTGATTTTTTCGTCAATAATACTACGGAGGAGGGTCTGAAAAAATTAACATATTTATAAATTTTTCCTAAAATTTTGCTAGAATAAAATTTTTTGAATTTTATAAATTTAATTTTTTTTTAAATTTAATTACTTTGTTATTTTTACGGTGTGACATAGATTTCGTAGTCTCTCGTCGAGATTCGCGTAAGTTTTCTTATTAGTGCAATTATACTGATCGATGGCCTGAGTGACGGTTTTCGTGAGATCGAGCAGATTCTCATCGTCGTCAACGTGAGAACGAAAATCACCGAGACGCGGCAACAGGAGTACGCCGATCATGAACAATACGGCCATGCCGATGAATCCGCTGATCGCCATGAAAAGTGGATTGCTCAGATTTTTTTGAGCACCTTCCATCATGTCTGTATTTTCTGGAATGAAAGTCTGGGGAGAGAAAAAAATTAAATCGTAAAATTTTGAACCTTTTAAAGTTAAATTAAATTTAAATTGTTAGTAAAAAATGAAGAAATTATTAAATATCATTCTAAATAATATAATAAAAAATTTCAAGAATTATAAATAACTGTATTTTGTGTCAGTTTGAAGAAAAAAAATTAGTTTATAAAGATTTGAATTTTTTAAAATTGAATTAAATTAAAAGTGTTAGTAAAAAGTAAGAAAACTATTGAATATCGTTCTAAATTTCATAAAAAAAACTCCAAGAACTAAAATTCGAAGGTACGAAGTGAAATTTAAAAAAAAAATTAAATGTAGAACGCATGTTCTCCAATGTCAATTTTAATATAAATTAAAAAAAAATTTTGTGATAAAATAAAAATATTCAAAATAATTTTAAAAAACATATTTATCTAACAGAATCAATTTTATCTTTTCGAAATGAACAAATAAATTAATTTTCACACAAATGAAATTTGTTTTCAAATCTAAATATTCACAAAAATTATAAAACACTTTTCTATCAAATAAATTCAATTTTTTTGTCATTATTTTTAAACTTGACTTTTGTCATCATTTCTCGAAATAAATCAGGAATTATTCTCACCATCGCTGGCACGAGATCGGATCCTTGACGAACGTCATTGACGAAGGATTTCAATGGATAAAAGTAATAAGTATACATTGACTGGGTATCAGGTGACTCCGCCTGATTGATAATTTTCGGCAATTGCCTGTGACGCAGGGCATTGGCAAGAGCATTGAGATTGACCGCGCTTCCCATCTCCATTGGGTGCCTGTAAACTTCCGGTTTGAATGGCACTGCCGGTCTCTTTTGCGATGATGGAATCGCGACCCCGTGGCCCTGACAGATGTTAATACAGATAATAAAATAAATAAATACTCATTAAATTCACGAAAAAAAAATCACTCACGATATCAAGAAATATTCACACTTTGAAGCATAAATTGAAATTCCTTACAAGGAAGAGAAAAATTGTTTTTGTGATTTACTGACATTTTCGACAGACCGGTGGATAATTTTTCAAGACGGGTAATGAATATTTTCTTTCAAGTATTAGTAACGGTACGTGCATTAAAAATTCTATCAATATGAGATTGAAATAAAAACGTTAATGGACAACATCAGTTCGAGAGATGAGGTATCCTTGGAAAATAAAATTGAGTACTTTGAGGTGTCCTGAAAATGAGAGGATCCGTGCTACTGGGTCAATCGCGTGTTACTCACGAAACTCCGTGAATTAATAAATTTTTTGGTGTTCGAATTTTTTTTTTAAAAATATTTTAACATAATTAGATAAATTTTATGCTTTTAATTAACTTTGTTTAGCTGTGATAATATCAGTTATTCGTTTTTGGTTAATAAATCGAGCGATTAATCATGAGTGATGGAATTTAGTTTACAAAAAAAAAATTTTTCGAACATATTTAAGCTTTTTGTTCGAAAATTTTTTTCAATCCCGAAACATTAGTAAAAAAAATTATTTTTGGTAATTTTAATTATTTTTGATTACCTTAATCTATAAATTATTCTTTCTGGGTTTAAAAAATATGTACACGATGACGATTTATGGAATTTTTGATTCTCTCGAACTTTTCAACCCAAATTTTTTTGGATAGAAAAACTCGACAGAAAAGTTTTTTTATTTCAAAAACAAAAATATTAGTAAAAATTTTCATTTTTACTTATATTTGTTTACCTGATAATATTGATTATTCTTTGCGGTTCAAAAATTTACGTGTCCACTTTTTTTTTATTCCTTCAAAATTTTTAATCCGATTTTTTTATTTTCAATAAAAATATAATTTTTAAAAATATGTACTTTTAATTCTATTTATTTACCTGGTAATATAAATTATTTGATCCTGATTCAGCAATTACGTGATTGATCATAGGCGATGGAATCTTTTTCACCACCGGTTGGGTCATCGATGCCTGAATACTGAGATCGTCTTGAACATTCGAATGAGGAATGAGTATTTTACCACTTGAGTGTCGTTTACCAGGAAGATAAGTTTTGTCATCGACGTTGTAGTGAGAACCAGCGAAATTTTGTCGGACCGGTAATTCCGGTGGTAAATTAAAATCCCGAAGCTCCGTCATAACTTTGCGAAGATACTCCGCGCTCGATTCCGTCGTCGTTGCTGGCTCTTCGTGCATCTTACAGCCGATCGAAGATATCAGAGTGAGTATCGTTATCGTCCACGTGCTCTTTACGATCATAATCGTACTTTCATAGAAATAGAATGCACGTGGTGCGATATTTTATTTCTTCAAAACGCTCTTATGATTATTATTTTTCACTAAATTTTCAATGCATCCACAATAAACGTCTGACTTTAATTATCACTCAAATATTAACAATTAATTTACATTTTTCATTAACGAATTTTATTTTTCATACTCCATTTTATTTTATTTTAAATATTCAATATTAATTACCGTTAAATTATTTTTTTTAATATGAAAAATGTTTACGTTCAGTCGAAATTTAATTTTGAATAAAATTTGAATAATTCAAAGTTCGTTTTTTCAAATTTTGCACAAATTTTCACCGCGAGGATGACCGCGACGTGGTGCACTTTGCGTTAAACTGGTTGCTCGATGCAGCTACCAACTGAGGGCAATTGCCGCGCGTTTCTTCTTTCCTTTTTTTTTTATTCCCACTATACACCGGAGGAGTTTTGCTCGATCGAATCCTCGCCGATCCACGCACGTACACGCGCAACGATCAGCGGGTATGAAAACTCGTTTACGAATTCTTCGAAGGTACGACGGGGATATTCAGTCAACATATATTTCATTATTATCTCGGTACTTCGCGAGCTGAGCTACATTTTTTTCCGGCTGAGCAACAACGAGGAAATTATAGAATAAAAAAAAAATTGACGTAAACTATTCCAAAAAGTCAAATAAGTGAGACTTTTGTTTCACGGATCTTTAAGCCAATTACAGTCCTGATTCTATTCCCGACACTGTAACAATTATTCCTTTCGCTATTTCTGCGCGCGACCCCCGAGGCGAATTGCTATTATAATTTTTTCTTTCATTTTCAGTGCAATTTCTTCGAGGCGGAAACGTATGTAACGGTCGCGGGTTGACTGCAAGAAAAATCATTTTTGAGCAGTAATATCGTACCGCGAGCGGTATGAAGATTCAATAAGCATCGAGGTCGTTTCGCGAACCAGTTTGTGAAGATACGAGGGAGAGGTACCTCACGTTACTTTCCTACGTACGCAGAATTCGACGTTCGAACAATTACTGCTCCAAAAAAAAAAATTATATGAGATTTGGATATTTTGTAGTAATATTAGAAATAATTATTTATGAAATAATATTGTAGAATGTATTGACGAAATGTCGTTTCAAGTTTTGTGAGATTGGATATTTTTTAGTAATATTAGAAATAATTATTTATGAAATAATATTGTAAAATGTATTGACGAAATATCGTGACAAATTTTGTTACATTGGTGCTGAATATATTTAAAAATTCTCTTGGAAGTTTGAAAATGATTCTATTTATTGTGCTCTTATGGAAAATGCTGAAATTTGTTTCAAAAATTCATTCATAATATGAATGTTTATCGATATTTTTTTTCTATGATGATCACACATAAGTAATTTAGTTTGAACAATTTTTTTCTGAAATTTTGGTCATTTTATTGTTTAAATATTAAATAATATGAAAATAGTAAAACTTGAGAAAACTCTTGAGTATCATTCTAAATAACGTAATCAAAAACTTCAATTTCCAACAGAAAAACAAAGGCTAAATTTTAATGATTCGTTAAGAAAAAGTAACCTTGTGTTAGAAATGCACCGTTCGTACGTCCCTAAAAAGATATTAATTTTTTAATAACCAAAAAACAGCTGACTTTTGACATTTTTCAACTCAACATAAGGAAATGAATAAACGTAATATTAAACTTTAATTTTGGTAATTTTCTTACAGTAACAGAGTCAATCTAATTTTAAATCTTTCTGAAAATATTTATTTGTTATTTTATCATACATTAAAATCTGTATGAAATTTTCATAAATTTCATGACGCCAAAATTATTATTTCAACATTTTTCTGTTTTTTTATTTCTCGCAAAAAATTGTCAATTTTTTTAAAAATTCCAAAATATCAAATTCTGAAATAAAATTCTTCAACACACACAGTTTGTTTGAAATAAAACTTTTAATTTAAAAAAAAATACTTAGATCGTATACTCAGAGATTTTTGTACTAAAAATATAACGACGTCAT
This sequence comes from Cremastinae sp. B BG-2022a, assembly GCA_030522605.1. NCBI lineage: Eukaryota > Metazoa > Arthropoda > Insecta > Hymenoptera > Ichneumonidae > Cremastinae sp. B BG-2022a. The sequence continues at coordinate 13,375 of JAPYYX010001465.1, read as the reverse complement.
AAAATTTGATTTGCCGGATAGTTTTGTGGGAAACAGGCTAATTGCCATGAAACGTCCCATATGCGGCTAATGATTATCATCGCATCGAATTTGTTGTTAAATGGCATGCATCATAGATGCATTTAGATAGGATTGCAGTTACGTTCTCCTTTCGCGAAAAAACGGTATTACAAATGTGATAATCAAAGAGTTTTGTAAAACGCGTAAAAAACGTGAAGAAAAGCGGATGTTTAGGGAGAAAACGGTGTCGGACGATCATCAAATGAGTCTACAATCAACGTCCGAAGTGTCAGACTCGCGTAAAACGCAAAAAAGAAAGTCGAGCATGTCGTTTGAGATCTCAGACGATTTTTTTCCTGTTTCCGTCGTTTCCAGCGATCGGAATCGAAGAGAAGAAATCAAATCGTTCGATGATCAATTTGCATTTTCTCGTATTTCATGAAAACAATGACAAAATATGCAATAGATTGTATATTGTTTGAGATAAGACCATTTTTTTCATTCTGATTTTGATAAAAATCGGAATCAGGAAACGTGCATTTTCTAGTATATATAGTCTTTCACGTATTGATAAAAAAATGAAAGAACACGCAGTACATAGAATTTCGTTTAAAAGATTAAAATAATATTTTTTTTCTTTTTTTCTTATCTTTTTTAAAAAATGAAAAGACAAGAAGTAAAGTTGTTCAATTAGGGAATTAAAAAAATCGGAGAATCGCAAAATTGCAAATTTAAGTATTTTATTTTATTTTGTTTATTTCATTTTATTTAGTGAATTAAATTTTTTTTATTTTTTTTTTGCTTTCTTTTTTTATTCTTTGATCATTAATTTTATTCTCTTCCGATTATCATTATCAAACAACGAGAATCGAAGCGAATATAAAAGTGAAATCAAAGATAAAAATACAAAATTTCCAGCAAGTTTTCATTGTTTGTAAAAAAAGTGACAAAACTTTAAGTAAATATGGCACATGTCACTCGAGAAATGAGACTAATTTTTTCCTGTTGTCACTACCGTTCCCAAAAATGCGAATCGAAGCGAAGAAGTAAAACAGTTCAATCACGTATCGAGACGCATATTTTCCGGTATAGTTTTCCACATTTGATGAAAAAAATATGACAGAACATGCAATCGATAAGGAAATATAATTTGTCACTGAGACCTGTAATAAAAAGAACAGACGAGGCATCACGATTCCCTGGATACAGTAGCTTAGTTTCAAAAGAATCCGTTAGAATTCTCAATACATACTTCTCCGAACGCTAATCATTTCGGTTTTATATATTTACTCTGATGACATTGATCTTATTTTCGAAAAAAGTCTCGATCGGACCAATTATGTACTGACGTATATTTACGCCGGTAGCAGAAAGTCTGCGAGAATTCCTTTTGTTTTTCTTAGAAACTTATTCAAGTTATTTTAAGATTTCCTCAATTTATGATTATCTCTTAAAAAAGAATTTGTGCATTTCCAATTACATACTATACAATTTTGAGATATAAAATTCTCTGTACCTCAATAATAAAACTAACGAATTCAGAGATACTCTTCGGAATTCGTTGATAAAACGAACAAATTTGAAACAGCTTTGAAAAATATTCGTCTTAAAAATTACCCAATCAAATTTACGAATAATTACAGCTTATTTTTTAAACATTAATATTTTCAAGGAGCCTATTCAATAGTTGATATTTTATACATATTTATTACAGTAGGTACTGAATAATTTTCGTAAAAATTGTTGTTTTCTTTAAGAAATTCACTGTCGAGTTAATAGATGGCACTAAAATATCCTTCCATGAGTCTTACCGATAGTCGATATCCCAAACTAAACCGCAAAAAAAACGTCATCTTTCGGAGCTAGATTTTCGCTGGAGCCGAAACACGTTTATTTTTCAACATATTTGAAGTGAATGTTTCGCTGACAATAAATCATAATTTACGATGGTATTGTTAAATTCAACTACATTTTCACTTAAACATAATTTCTTTCCGTAAAAACTCAAAATTTTGACAACAATAGAAAAGTTATTGCATTATTGTATACAACCTCACTTTTGTACAACTCATGTCCAGCTGTTATAACATGTGTCAAAAATGTATTATTCAAATTCATTGATTTTTGTTTTTACTAATAGGCGGGAGAGCGAAAAGGAACCTTCAAGGTCGAATATCTGCAGAAAATTGAAAAAGATGTCCAGGCAAAATGGGATAAGAAAAAAGTTTACGAAGAGGATGCTCCGCTGGAACCGAGGAAAACACCGAGTGACAAATTTTTCACCACTTTCCCATTTCCGTATATGAATGGACGTCTTCATTTAGGACATACTTTTTCATTATCTAAATGTGAGGTACGTATCAAAAATGAGATTTATCAATTTAAATTTAATAAATAAAATTGTATACTCAAGAATGCAACAGAATTGCATCAGACTCACAATTCGAGTTGACTCATACATTTTTTGCTCTTATTTTAAACCTCAAAAGAAAAAAAATTGTATGTTAAGTTTTTAAGAGATTTATAAAAATTTTTTTTTCTCCAGTTTGCAGTGAGATATAATCGTCTATTGGGGAAAAAAGTATTATTTCCCTTTGGTTTTCACTGTACAGGAATGCCAATTAAAGCTTGTGCTGATAAGCTCAAGCGAGAACTGGAAGTTTTTGGATTCCCACCAAAATTCCCCATAGACGAGGCAATTGTTGAAGAAGTGGTGGATGATGTTGTTGTCAAGGACAAAAGTAAAGGGAAAAAGGTAAAAATATTTATTTGGTTTTCAAACTACAGTCTATCATTTACCATGGCTAATAATAATATATTTGAAATTGTTAATAGTACAATCAATAAAATTTAAATTAACAATTTATCACAATTTGTTCCACAGAGCAAAGCTGTAGCAAAAGCAGGAACTGCGAAATACCAATGGCAAATAATGAGAAGTTTAGGCTTGGAAGATGAAGAAATAAAAAATTTTGCAGACGCTGCTTACTGGCTTGATTATTTTCCACCCTTGGCTGTGCAAGACTTGAAATCAATCGGTATTCACGTAAGTAATTGCCATTACTTGAACATAAAGGCCTGTGAATGAAATCTATGAATCAAAATTTCTGATAAATAGGTAGATTGGCGTCGCACTTTTATCACAACCGATGCTAATCCCTTTTTCGATTCTTTCGTAAGATGGCAATTTCTCCACCTGAAAGATCGGAATAAAATTAAGTATGGTAAGAGACATACAATTTTTTCTCCAAAAGATGGACAGCCTTGCATGGATCACGATCGTTCGACCGGTGAGGGAGTCGGACCTCAAGAATACACGCTAATTAAGTTAAAATTATTGGCACCTTACCCGGAAAAGCTGAAGTAATTACCATTCGATAATATTTTTGATTTTTTACATCAAAGTAAACCTGAATATCTAAATATTTTTAATTTACAGAGCACTTTCCGGTAAACCAATTTTCTTTGTTGCTGCCACGCTTCGTCCAGAGACCATGTACGGTCAAACGAATTGCTGGATTCATCCGGACATACGATATATCGCCTATGAATTGAAAAATGGGGATGTATTTATATCGACGAAGAGAGCAGCGAGGAACATGGCTTACCAAGGATTCATGGCGGTCGAAGGATCAGTTCCAATTGTAGCTGAGCTCAGCGGCCAAGATTTGATGGGTCTCGCTGTCGAGGCTCCATTGTCAAGCAATAAAGTTATTTACATGCTACCGATGTTAACTATCAAAGAAGATAAAGGTACAGGAGTTGTGACGTCCGTTCCTAGTGATTCTCCCGATGATTACGCAGCCCTCGTCGATCTTAAGAAAAAAGCACCGCTACGAGAAAAATACGGCATCAAGGACGAAATGGTGTTGCCTTTTGACCCTGTAAGTTCTATGGATAAGATATTCGATTTATCAATATTACGAAAAACTTTACTTTTTGATTATGTTCTCAGATTCCGATTCTCGAAATACCTGAATACGGAAATTTGGCGGCAGTCACTATCTACGACAAACTGAAGATTCAATCTCAAAACGATAAAGCTAAACTCCTAGAAGCTAAAGAAATTTTGTACCTGAAAGGTTTCTACGACGGTGTTATGCTCGTGGGCGAGTACAAGGGTGAGAAGATTCAAAACGTGAAGAAACAATTACAGAAGAAATTGGTTGACAACGGAGAAGCTATTGTTTATTATGAACCGGAGAAGACTATAATGTCAAGATCGAACGACGAGTGCGTCGTTGCTCTCTGTGATCAGTGGTATTTGGATTATGGTGAACCAAACTGGAGAAAAGAGGCGGATAAAGCACTCGCGAGTTTGGAAACCTATCATGACGAAGTTCGAAAGAATTTTGAGGCATCCTTGGACTGGCTTCATGAATATGCCTGCTCCAGAACTTACGGACTAGGTAAGCGTATATTTGTACAAATTAGATTATTTTTTTAGTTTGTCATTTTTCTCTTCATTCTCGTTTGTAATTTTTTTCAGGGACGAAACTCCCCTGGGATGAGAAATGGCTCATAGAGTCGTTGTCAGACTCTACGATCTACAACGCTTATTACACAGTTGCTCATTTGCTACAAGGTGGCACGTTTAAGGGTGACAAACCGAACGTTCTCGGCATCAAGTACGAAATTTTTAAATTACGTTATTTTAAGACTTAAAAACAATATTTATTAATTCTTTCTTTTTTAGACCCGAAGAAATGAAGCCGGAAGTGTGGGATTATATTTTCTTCAAAAATGCCAAATTTCCGAAGACGACAATAAAGAAAGAATCTTTGGAGTATCTGAAGCGCGAATTTCGATATTGGTACCCCGTGGATCTTCGAACATCCGGGAAAGATCTGATTCAGAATCATCTCACGTATTACATTTACAATCATACAGCAATATGGCCCAAGGAGCCGGAAATGTGGCCGAAGGGAATTCGAACCAATGGGCATTTACTGCTAAATTCTGCCAAGGTAACAAGAAATAAAATAAAAATTAAAAAATTGAGAGTAGTCATGCGCATTATTACTGACTTGTAATGTCTTCTCTTCAGATGTCCAAATCAGATGGGAATTTCCTGACCCTAGGAGAGGCGGTACAGAAATTTTCAGCCGATGGAATGCGGCTCTGCCTCGCAGATGCCGGGGATTCTGTCGAGGATGCGAATTTCGTTGAATCGATGGCGGATGCTGGTATTCTGCGACTGTACACCTTCATCGAGTGGGTGAAAGAAGTAATCGCAACCAAAAGTTCTTTCAGAACGGGAAAAGCAAACACCTTCGACGACAAAGTATTTCAAAGGTAATTTATTTTTACATTATTTATTTCTTCAATACAGACAATTCTTTAATAAAATATTTTATGTTAACAGCGAAATGAATCTGAAGATAAGAGAAACTGGTGAGAATTATACGAAAATGTTATTCAAAGAAGCACTGAGAACGGGCTTTTTCGAATTGCAAGCAGCGAGAGACAAATATCTGCAATTGAGCACTCTAGACAAGCCTCACTGGGATTTGATACTGCAGTACATAGAGCTGCAAACCGTACTGATAGCACCGATATGTCCTCACGTATCCGAGCACGTGCGAGAGATAATAGGAAAAGACAGCATTTTGAATGCTCGTTGGCCCGTCGTTGGTCCGATCGACGAAATTCTTGTAAAATCCTCTCAATACCTCATGGAGGCTGCTCACTCGTTCCGCATCCTTTTGAAGAATCACTGCACGCCTAGAAAAGCAGGAAAAGGAAAACCGGAAGAAAAACCTGTTGAGAAACCCACTCACGGAACAATATGGGTTGCGAAAACTTTCCCAACGTGGCAGAGCATCGTTCTGACAACCATGAAGGAGCTTTATACTGTAAGCTGGTTGAAAAAAAATCAAGACAAAAATCTTATTAGGATATGCAATTTACTTTTAAATTAATTTACAGAAAAATGGCCAAATGCTACCTGAGAACAAAGTCATCTCGACGGAACTTGGTGGGAAAAACGAATTGAAAAAATACATGAAACGAGTGATGCCTTTCGTTCAGGCAACGAGAGAGAAAATGGAACTGGCTGGTCCAGCAGCATTAAATCTTACCCTGGACTTTAACGAAGTGGACGTACTACGTGGCAGTATGGCATACTTGAAAAGCACTCTAGACGTGAGTATATTCGATATAAAACCTCTTAGAAAGATTAGACATGATTAAATTATCACAAAACTAATAAACGTATAATTTTTGCATTTCCCAGTCAACGATTCATTGCACATTTTCTTTTATTTAAAACATTACTTTATTTTTATATCAATTTATATTAATTTTACTCGTTTGCAGTTGGACGAAATAGAGATCAAATATTCGGAGGAAGCACCGGAGAGAACGAGAGAGGAATGTTGTCCGGGAGAACCTTACATGAATTTCTCGGTGATTCCCGGGATCGTCGTTACCGCAGTCAATCCTCAAGTATCCAGTGGACACTTCAGAACAGCCGTGAAAATAAGCGACGGCAATACAACGGAGATGATTGTGTCCAAAATTGCGAAAGACAGTAGAACCATCAAAGGTAAACGATTCGATAAAAATGTGTCTCGAGTTCACATTAAACCGATCGATGTTTTCAGATCCAGCATTGGTGAGACTCTATCGCTACGTCGATCCAGTTCTCGGACCACGAGCTATTCCCACGACGAACGATATTTTCAAAGGAAAACTGGAGATTCCTTCGAAGGCACTCTTTCACGTTAATCTTGATACAAGAGCGATTCAAGTTCGCGTGGCGAACGAAACCTACGAGATAGGCGATGAATTGGTGTATTTCGTAAAAGATAGATTGTAAATGATCGAAACGTCAATCACACCAACGATGCGGAAAGAAAAACGAAAAGACACTCACCAGAGATCTTTCAACAATATTTATGTTATTTATAATCATATCATAATCGCATTATTGTTCAACTGATAAACATTTTCTTCAAGCCGATTTTAGGGCGACGGCTCGCATCGAAATTCTCTTTCCTCCGACTTTATCGCACTTTACCATAAAAATAAATAAGGAAATATATATTTATATATTTTTTTTTCGTTACTCGCGAGAGTTGCAAAGGCACGAAGCGTTACAAACGAATGTATCTTGTTAAACGTCCAATTCCGGAATCACATTGTAGTTTCTTTCTCGTGCTTTTGCCAGAGTATGATCTGAGCTCGAATTTTCTTGACGTCCTCGGCGGATGTGCGACAGCAGCCACCGATGTAACGGACCCCGAGGTCGAGCCATTCGTGAACGAAATCAGCCGGTCCGAGAGTTTCTCCGTCAGCCGTTTTCCAGCCTTCCTCGGCGCTGTAAACTTCACCGCTGTTCGGATAAACGACGAGAGGTATGAGCTCACTGCTGTCATCGTCGTTGACGCTGGTGAACAAGGAAGTAACGATTCGCGGAGAAAGACAGTTCGCACCGACCGCGACGATCTGACCAGGCAGAGCATCCCGATAACATTTCACCGCCACGTCGCGGAAATTGGTTCCGTTTGCTAGATTAACGCCGTCTTTGTTGGCAGAGAACGACATCCAGGCTCTGGCGGAGGGATAATTTTTGAGCAAATCAACGATGGCAGCGGCCTCCTCCTCGCACGGGATCGTCTCGATCGCCAGCAGGTCCACCCCGGCGTTCAGCAGACTCTCGATCCGCGGTCTGTGCCAGTCCATGAAGAACTCCTTGGAATGTTTTCCACTGTACGCGCCAGTGTACTCGGAACCGTCGTGCAACGTAGCGCCGTAAGGACCGCAGGAACCGGCGACGAGAGGCTCACGATTCGTCGCGTCCTTTTTATCACGAATTTCCGCTTTATAAGTCTCGATCGCTTTTTTAGCGAGCTCGACGGCTTTCCGTATGAGATCCAGGCTCTGCTTCTCGTTCAGACCCAAGTGTTCCTTGAAGCCGCTTATCGAGGCTTGATACGTCGTCGTCTCGATTATATCGGAACCGGCGCGCAGGAAATCCAAGTGGGTCTCGTAAACGGCATTCGGATCCGTCGCGAGGAACCTCGACGTCCACAGTGGATCACCGTCGGGACTTTTATTGACACGTGAGAGAATCTGAGCCGCCAAACTCCCGTCCAGCAAAAAAACTCTCGGCATTGCGATTTTTTGGATATCACTCTTGATTGGAGCACTATTTTTTATCTCATTGATTAATTGTCGTATCAAAATTAGGTTTTTTTGAGTTCTTTATCAGTTGGTTTTTAATTTTCAGGGATAATAATTTTACTCAACCACTGGACTGCTTTGCGAACTGCCGACAAGTTAAAAGCACATCGACATGTGACGCGATTCACGGTCTTCGTACTATGTGTAAAAAACACACAGCTGACCAGTGACACGAGTGGGGGAGCCTGTCACAGTTTCCATTGGGCAAATGGAAAGAAAAGGAAAGGTTGGATATCGAGATTGGTCGGCAGCATCCAATAATAAGAAACGGAGCAAAATTTCACTACACACAGGGCAAGCTTCTTGAATTTTGCTCGGAGAGAAAGAATTTATTAGTGACGCAATATACGTAATCATGAAATGCTGAATTATTGCAATAGAGAGATTAAAAGCTTCCAGTTTTGCGGCACATTCTTCAAGCGCCATCTACCGAAGCTTTTTTTATCAGTTTGAATACGTATCAGAATGAAATATTCATCAATTTCATTCTATTTAGAGGAAATTGAATAAGTGGAAGCTCCGGATAAACTCATGGGGAAAAATATTTGTTAAATTTAACTGAAGGATCTACCATTAAGTGCAATTTTACGGAAGAGTTTATTACTGCAGATTAAAGAGTAATGCCACTATGTTGAATCATATGTTAGAAATTCTTCATTGAGATATTGTCAATCTAATGGAAAATTAGTGCAGTTTTTTCGTATACGTATTCAATAGTGTCGTAGATTAATTTTCATTTAACTCTCAAACATAAATTAAGAATAATAAGACTTGTAAAACGAAATATGTTTTAACAAAATTATTTCGGGAACTCCAAAATTATTTATTCATTTTTTAATATAAAATAATCAATCGCGGACGGTTCAAGTCATTTTTGAATTTTCAAAAAAAAATGAAATTAAAGAAACAAAAAATATAAAAATTTGTAATGCGGTAAAATTACCAAGCACCTCATTTGATTTTTGAACTATGATCTAAATTTCAAATCTACATTCGTCTAGATCTTTACTTAAATTGAACATTCAATCAAAAAATAATTTTTTCATTTATCAGATTTTTACGTATTCCAAAAATAAATCGTTAAATTTTCAATGATTCGAGAATGGCATTACTGATCTTTCATGATTACCTTACAAATATTTCAAAAATATACTATCGAAGATCATAAACATCTAAAAAAATTGATCCCCCAATTCAATATGTTGCAGGTCATAGTGACAAGATCGTTTCTTCGTTCCTTATCGCGGTATCATCTCTTATCAGAGAAAAACGCGAAAAGATGTATACAGTGTTTATTGAGTAAGAGCGATCCGAGGATACAAGGAATTCACACAACTATATCGTTACTCCATCATCTCTCTTTTTCTTCTTCCATTCGTCAACTTTGGCTCGTATCTTCGTGACATCGCTGGCGTAGGTTCTACAACAGCCACCGACGTAACGAACACCGAGCTCCAACCATTCATAAATAAAATCTTCCAGTGAACAAACGTTGCCGACGTTTTTCCATCCATCGACGACGGTGTACGTCTCTCCGCTGTTCGGATAGATTACAAGCGGTATAAACCTCTCATCCGCACTCGTATCACCGTTATTGATACCTCGGAAGAATTTACCAACGCATTGCGGAGCGAGACAATTTATACCGACACCGATAATCTGTCCGGGCAAAGCGTTCTCGTAACACTTGATCGCGATTTCTTTGAAATTGCTCCCGTCGACGATGTGAACGCCGTCCGTGCGACATGAGAATGTCAGCCATGCTCTGATGCTCGGATACTCTCGGAGCAGCTCGACGAGGGCCTCGGCCTCCAACGCGCAGGGAATCGTTTCCAACGCGAGCAGATCGACGCCGCTATTAATAAGAGCCTCGAATCGAGGCCTGTGCCAATTTTTCATCATCTCGACGGACAGCGAGTCGTTCGCGTACTCGCCAGTGTACTCCGAGGCGTCGTGGAGCGAAGCGCCGTAGGGCCCGCATGATCCGGCTATGAGAGGATTCTTATTCGGTACGTCCTTGCCAGCGACTTCGTCCTGATAAATTTTCACTGCCCTCTTGGCGATGTCGACGGCTTCGCTTATGAGTCTCAGGCTGTCGGACTCGCTGATCCCGAGATACTCCACGAAGCCCGTTACCGTAGCCTGATACGTGTTCGTCTCGATTATCTCCGAGCCAGCTCGCAAAAAATCAAGATGCGTCAGGAGCACGGCCTCGGGATCGGTCACGAGGAATCTCGCCGTCCACAACGGATCGCCGTCTATTTTCTCACCAACGTGAGTCGACATCTGTGTCGAGAAACCACCGTCCAATATTGTCACCTTCTGACTGAACATTGTTGCTTCTGTCTCTCTGTTTTGATTCCTCTATTCCACTCTGGACTCGATGACACTTCGTGCCCGACTTCAAGCTCAAGCGGAAGACAACTGAGCTTGACCTTAACGAGGCCGAACGTTTCATATTTCAAAGTCCGAGACTACGGAGATATACAGCTACGATTCTCTCTCTCTCTCTCTCTGTCTGTCTCTATCTTTATTCCTCTCTGTCTATCTTTGAATACATATATCTTTTTTCTTTATCTCATACTTTATGCCAGATACGAGCCAAAATGATGTCTTCAAAAGATGTATACAACTTCGCGTGAGCTATCAATTTTGTTGTCTTCGCGGTTAGCTTGTGAATTCAATGCCTGACAATGGGCGCTTTTTGCGGTACTCGAGATGAGATACAATGTTCTCTTGTTGATAAGATTTTACAGGTATTGAAGAGACAACGGTACGAAAAAGCATATTGAATTCCAACCTTGTTCAATTTTTAAGTACAAATGTTTTGGTGTTTACGAAAACTCGACGAAATTATTCAGTAGAATATTAAAAATAGTAATTACGATGAGTGAAATGTAACGTTTGATTTTTCGTTTCGTGATGCTCGATAGAGGAAATTATTAGATTCGTGGGATTTTGCGAATATCAACAAATGTCTCGATAAAAAAAATATGCTAGATTTGAGCCTTTTGTTTAGTCTTGAAAGAATGTGTATTGTTATGTGCTCGAAGACCTCTGTGTGAGATAAGCTCTCGAGTTAAAAGTTCAGAAAAGCGATTACAATTGATAGGTACAAAAATCTTTTTTCTCATTTCGCGGTACTTGAGATACAAATTTTTTTAATTGATAAGATATTTCGAGCCCCGAAAAATACCGTCTCGGTATAATCTTTACATATACTCGGATGAATCTTTACATACGATGAGTCGTGTTAAAAGTTTAATAAAAGTTAAAAAAGTGACAATGAATAAATACAAAAATTATAAGTATTCGGTATTTGACGATACTTTGGATACATTATTAAAATACAATATTCATAAATATCGGTAAAAATGCAGTAAATTTGAGCATTGTTCGGTCTTTGAAGAATATGCATTACAATGCGCGTGAAAATCACTGCAAGAGATAAGCTCTCGGGTGAAAAGTTCAAATAAGTGCCTACAATTGATAAAAATAAAAATCGACGTTCTTCATAGGATCACGTTAAATATATTTTCGTTTTCTCTTATATTACGATACGACCTTAGATACCGAAATTTATTGACATTGTACACTGATTGATCGTTCGAGACTTTGTCTGTTTTCTATCAAATCTTGAATGTATAGTCACGAATTAAAAGAGAGAGAGAGAGATTAGACACATATCTGAAGGCCCCAAGAAAACAATCTGAGAAAAATTGTATTAAAAGTCAGCAACGCAAATTAAAAATCACCAACTGATAACAAAGTACCAGTCATTGCTTTCTTCCCAGACAACTCAGAATTCACTTTTATCAAAATAAGAAAGAATTCGGTGGGTGATGAAACGAAATGAGTCACTGAAAAAAAATTTTACCTAAATTTCATCATACATTTTTTCTGTTATTGTGCTTAATGAATTGTCAGATTGGGAAACTATTAATGAGAGACACACAATATTTCTATTTGAGAAATATAAACGAAACTTTATTCATTGTAAATATTTTAATGATCGATTCTATCAGGAATCATTTCCATTTACCGTCTTCTTTTCCATCTCCGTAAACAATGACATGAAATATGTGCGAATCCAAAAATATGAAAAAATTAATTAAATTGTATATTCGATTATCGTATATTACTGTTTTCCATACGTCAAACGAAAATAGTTTTAAACTTATTCTTGAAATTGGCAATAATACATGTTCTTGCGTTTATCAACTCTGCTAAAAAATTATAAGTCAGCTGAGAAAATGATCAGCTATACGAAAAAGATTAAATTCATTTTGTAATATATTTACACGAAAAATGAGTACCAATTACGAGGTACGAATTGCAAATAAATAACTATATCACAAAATTTGTCTGACCAGGCGGCAAAAAATTCTATTAAACATTCATCCGCGCGAATGCTGTTCATCTGCTGCGCACCGATAAATTCTTGTTCATGATTTTTGTAAATTTTTCCATAAAAATGTTGTTTACTTTGTTCGTATCGCGATTTTACTAATAATCAGGGATGAAGCTTCTAAGTCCGTTGGATACGAATACGGACCAGTTCTGACGTTGTTAGTAAAAAAGAGAATCGATATTGGTGTATAAAAATTCATTACTGTCCCTATTGATATTAGTTTTGTTTGATTCCGATTCCCAAGGTATAGTCCGTGTGAACTCGTTTGTGTTAACGAGACAACAGTCTGTAATTTTTTTCTTGTTTTAGTTGTGCGTTTTCCATGCCGTTTATGCCTAAGTTTAGAACGTACTTAACGACTATGAGCATTTTTGCACGCTGTCCAAGATTCCAGACACAGCCGTCCGTAAGCGGAGATTTTTATTTTATTACGCCACTGGCCAATGGAAACCACTCGACAGTTTCGTTCGTCAGATCCATACGATTGAGCGGTAAACGGATACCACCAAGAAATTCATTTTCCTGCAGCGTATCGTGGTTCCATATAGTTGCTTCCAGCGTGCGGTCTTTTATCACTTCCAGGGGCATTCTGTACTCCAACTAGAAGAAAAATTTTTTTTTTTATTTATTGTATATAATTTTCAGCTATTTCTTAAGGGGTTACATCTAGTCATCGGACGAAAAAAGCACGTTTTTTTGAATTTTTTTTTTGGGAAAATGATTGCAGTTTTCGAACTGTTTCTTTTTCCATAGTGAAGGGTATATTGTTTACTATGT
>JAPYYX010001464.1:0-30266 GCA_030522605.1 Cremastinae sp. B BG-2022a | reverse complement strand
CGGATTCTGAAAGGGGACAAAATTTTACGTCGGACATGGTATTTCAAGAATTTTTTACGAGATCAATGATGTGCGAAAAAAGCGCATGAACATTGTGTCTAAATTTGTCCTCTCCGGTCCTTAATGGGTTAAAAAAAGTATCTATCCCAAATGGAAAAATTTACACATTAATCTAAAGCAGAAGTTTTTCATGTGAAAATGATTTATGAGATAAATAATTATTTCAAATATTAAGAGCTAGTAAATACGATTAATTTGATGTAAAGAATAAGTGAATATATGCTCGACTTTCGATCATTTTAGAGGTTATCGGAACCGCAGAGAATCCGCAATTTATGAATTATCAATAGATTCCTCGCGAGGCCAAAAGTACAGCCGCAGAATGCAGCAATGCCAAATTGTCGATGACCATATGGTGACGGAACTAACATGACCTCGTTCGAGCAGCCATTCCGCTTGCCCCAGTCCACAAAGTGGAACTCAACTTCCTCCCACGTTCTCAGTGGCTTCGTGAAACGACTTCGGAAAACTTGCAAACTGCAGATTGCCTCGACTTGTTCAATTCTCATTCTAGTTTAATTGCGACACTGCAGAGCCTGTCTTGAAATAATAAAAAACGAACTGAAATTATACACGACAGCTTTGTGATAAAAAAGAGTTCCCCATTCTTAAAGTACTTTCAAATTTTAGATTTATAATTTTAAGGAAAATACAAGACAAATTTTTTTATTGTTTAAAAAAATTAAGAAATTCCGAATTAAATTACAAGCTTTCTCATTAAAAAGCTTCAAAACACTCTTCATCAAGTCGGTTGTCCACTGATAAAAAGTATCTGGGAATCTTTTTCATCAAAAATACTCGCAAGTGCACCAGAACTCGGTAAATAGATTTCTCTTCAAAGAATGAAACCTTGTCTTTTCTAGACCGACCTCTTTGCAAACTTTTTTCAAGCGTCCAACTCGGTATCGAACTCGTTTTTCGTGTCCTTATTCTCGGTTGGAAGTCCTGAAGGCACGTAAGAAGAGCCAGTCGATCATTCGCTTCGATTCACCGGTACCAGTTGGACAAAGCACGCTTGATTACGATTTGGGAATCGCAGATTGAGAAGACGTTGATTGTTTGCACACGAGAAAAAGGGACATGAAACTGGACGAGGTTTATTCTCGTATAGAAATATATATGTACTATTCAACGTTCCAGAACAAAGCTAGACGTCCTCGAAAATTTGTCAAGTTTTTACTTGATCTACATTTAAGCTTAACAACCATCTGCTTACGTAAGAAATTTAATTCATAAATATTTATAGATTAATAGAAGCACATAAAAATAATAAAAACCACGCGAACATGAATGTTATGAAAATTTCAAGAATGTGACACTATAGCAACAGGAAAAATAACGCGAACGGAAAGACGATATTACACATTCCAATTCGAGACGGAATAAATATCGACGCAATAATCGTAATATAAAAGGAATAATGACAGTGAATAAAAATGAATCGATGGTAGACCGATAATAAATTTAATGGTAGAAGAAAAAAATGAAATAAATGCATCGTGACCGTGCATTATCAGAGCCGGGAGAATACGAAAGTGGGCAAGGGAGGTAAGCGATGCGCAGACACTGCAGGATTCATGAAATACACGAGCTGGACTGTCCGAGATAGAAATAAGGGAACAAGAGAGCTCGGAAGCTTACAAACACGAAGTTCTGCCCGTTCGCCTTGTCGCTCCTCTACTGCCGAATATATAAAGTTCCTCCAGCACAGTTAGATCGAAGATCCTAGATAGCGTAGGAAGGAGAAAAGGGAGTTTCGAAAAAGAATGAGCGTAGTTATCCAGCTCAGGAGTTCTGCACTCTGTACCTTAAATATGTATGAATCGGTCTCCTGGTGCTGCAGCGAGCTTTCGAACTTCTCGAAAAATAGTCAGAGGGTGTGAGAGAAATGAGAAAAAAAGAGAACAAGGCGAGCAGACCGATCGCCTTTACTATTTATTTCCTCCTTCTTCTGCACTTAAAATTATCAATCTTTTGAAAAAATCATAAAAATTCATTCTGCCCGTGAATCAGAAAAATCAAATTCACTTCGAGTTTGCAAAACGGAGATAGTAACGATAATATTCCATATCAAAAATTTTTTCTAATGTTTTAAAAAAAACGAATTCATAATTTTATATTTTATTAGAAATCTGCATAACAAAATTGGGATGACATGTGTGAAAAAAATCAGAATCACAAAATAGTATTCGTCATATCCGCGGACCTTTGTGTCAACCATTTTGATTCCGTGCACGCTTTTCTATTTTTCTTTCTCCTCGTCTGTATGCCTTGCATTAAACAAAAACAAATGGCATAGATATCCCTCGAAAATCTTTTATGTTTACATTCTCTGATATCGTCGTTTATATTCCACATTTTACATTCTTCCTTTTCCCGGTCATTTTTTTGGTATACAATGAAAAAAGACTTGTGTAAATATTAGAAGCGAGAAATGATGTAAATATGAAAAAAAAAATGTATTCCTTTTTTCTTCTCTTGAAAAATGTATATGGATATGAAAAATCGTAAATTTCTTACTGCCTGAATACGGATTTGCATTTTGCAAGCTGCGAGGGACCAGACGAAGATCTAGAAATGAGAGGAGAATCCGAAACCTCGAGAGTACACGGTGTTTCAATTCGCGAGGTGCCAGTGAGGTTTGCTGAGGGATGAAAACGGTCGAGGATGTAGGAAGGGACGAGAGGAAAACCCGGCTTCGATATTAAAATCTCTCGAACGGCTGAGTCGAAGGGAAAATACAGGAATGTTTCACAGTCGGCGAGTTTACTCTCGGAGACGAAGAAATGAGAGTTCAGAAACGACAGTATGAAAAAATAATTTTTTTTTTCTCAACAGTCGCTTCCTCATCGTTGTTGTTACAAATACTCTTGCACGTTTTCTCCATCCCTATAAAATAGCCACGTTAAAATGCGCTCATAAACATATTTTTTAATTAAGGAGCTTACTTTAATGAACGCGAGACTTAAGAAATTTCTTTGCAAAAAGGAGAAAGAGATTCATTAGAGAAATGTCTACAGAGAAAATTCACCGATAAGATGATGGAATGTCTCTGTAATTGCAATATTTTTAATTAGCTCCGGAATATCTATGTTTGAGAAGAAAAATTAAGGTTTAATTTTGTTGATTCGACTCACTCATTAGGAGGAAAATAAATTTCAGGTTCGTAATCGAATTTTCAAAATATAGCGTGTTTTTATTTTTGCGATAAGCGAAAAACTTTCGAAAGTTTCGTCCGTCAGATGTTGAGCTACATCAGAGAGGCTGCGCAAAGAGTGAGTAGTTAAAGAGAGGAATTTATACTCCGGTGAATCCGAAAACTTTTGCGGAATCCAACCATAATGGAAACAGATTCGTGATGGAGCTGTTTGTTTTCGGAATGGAAATGGAAGCTGAAAAATACGATAATTGTTGCATCGTTAATTTTTTAATGCTTTTACATCGTTAGCTGGGCTTTATTATATTTATCTTGTTTTCCTGGGATGAAAGAATTGAAAACTTTATGCGAAAGCGCGGAGAGCAAATGTTTGCTGTAATAAATTTTTTCCTCATCTCTTTCGACGCATCGACAAAACTATTCCTCGCTGTTTAACATGCAAGCAGTTAGCCAGAGAGATTATACGAAAGGAAAACGTGAAACGCGAGAAGCCACTTCATCCTGAGATAGAAAAACGTGAGAGATTTCACAGTCCATTAAAAAACCCCTGGGGCGGTTAGTCTAGGAATTTTTTTATCTTCATTCCCGAAGAAGTCATGCGAGCAAAAGTTTTTCGACGTGAAAATATTAAAAGAGCGATTTTTTGTTAATTTTCATTACTTTATTCAGCCGGCGTCTGAAAAATGTTCCATTTTCTTTAATTTATTAAAATGAAGTATTGTTGTTAAAAATTCAAGTAGGAAATGAAAAAGTGTAAAAACATCCAACCGCTGTCGGCGATTCGGCAAATATTGCGAGAATATTATGCTAGATTCGCTTTCACGTACCGCACCGAGAGGGTTTTTGCGGTCGGGAAAATAATTTCTTCTTGCCTCTCCCTCGTTGAGTAAGCTTCGTCGGTGAAGAGTTTGAAGGTAGGGGAGCGAGGTGGGTGCACGGTGGAAATGGAAGAGATCGCGTTTACGAATCTTGGCGACGAATTCAATTTTAAACGCAAGTAAGAAGTAAAAAAAAGTAAAAAGTTTGAACCCACTGAATATAAATAACTTAGGGTTGAAGGGGGCAAGAAACGGTGAGGCATATAAGAACGTGCTTGACAGAGATATTTTTCAAAGCTTCGCGGATAAGAAAAAGTCTAGCTCGGGATTTCAGTGCGTTCGCGTATACTCCGCGGCTATGATATTTCACTCGCTAAATGCAAAATCAGTTTTTTCCCCCCACCGAGCCGATTCGTTTGCGTAGCGCCGAAGACAGAATACACTACGAGGAATCGATATGTCGAATGTAGTTTCAAACGCGCAGAGACGCGAGAGCTTTTTTTAAAAATTTGTTTTCAGTCGCGGATCTTTATTTCGAAAAAAATTTGACAATGGCCCGGAGAAGAAGTTGGTAAATGAAGCGATTGTGATGCTAAATTCTACAGCGAAGAGATGACACCGTGGATGGAAATATAGAGGCTGAGGAGCACGTAAAAGCGTTCGCGTCGTGGAGAACACATGAGAAAAAACGTCACGTATGTGTCAGGCGCACAGCGTTTCTCTTTCGACGTCGTCGAATTCCGAACACGACGGATATATCTTGAGGAAGAGGTTGGCATGGATGAAGGAAACGCGCAGCTCCTCGAGCACGATGAGCGAAACGATAGAGAGAAAAAATCCACGAGACATTTACGTTCGTGTCGTTGGCTCGAAATGCATTCAAGCATCAGACAGGCACGTGAGTCCATTTTATTCACCACATTTTAAAACGCATACAATACGTCCGCTACGAAATTTCGTAACACTTGAATCACTAAAATACATTCTGATCTATTCTGTTACTTTTTCATCAATTGTGGGTGGGGTGTTTGGGTGGGGGGGTGGGGGCGGGGGGGGGGGGGGGGGGGGGGGGGGGGGGGGGGGGGGGGGGGGGGGGGGGGGGTTCCGAAGGGCCGCCAACCCAATGCAACCAATAAAAAAATAAAAATCAATGAAAACCTTTTTCCCCCTCGATAACATTTATACCGCATCAATTCGTTGAAGGAAGGTCTAGATAGTAATACTACACCGGGGGAAGCTCATTAAAAGTAATAAAAATCAATGATTTAATACTTTTAAAAATAACAAAAGGCGAGGGGGAGATCCAATGGAAAATGGTTCTAAGAATAATATCTACATTAAATGAGAAATTTAAATGGATTTTGGAATTCCGTTGGTTTTGGGGCGAGTTGTGTGTGGGGGGGTGACTGCCGCGATTTCTCTTCGGCATTGCCTTCACGAGGTCAAAAACTATAAACCCCCCCCCCCCCTCTGGGAGTGGGGTCATATTCTCTAAATTTACGAATGGTGAAAATTGTTATTTTTAATTGCAAATCATCTTCCCCCACTCCAATATCACTATTCTAGTACCCCTTTATCATTTACTCGCAAGAAAAAAGTTCCCCCTCCTCTCTGGCTCTGGAGCCCCACCACCGGATAACAGATACCAATATTACCTCTTGAAGATGAACCGCGATTCTAGACAATTACCGCATAATTTATAAATTACAAAAATAATTTATAAGTACAGTTTCAATTATTATCAAATTGACAACTAACTCGTGGCATTTTTCATAATATCTTATATATTTCCATTTTCATCAGTTCTTTAGCTTTTTTAATTTCTAAAAGTTTTTTAAAAACTATCCTGAAATATGCATTTCGTCAAAGGAAATAAGTAATAGAAACTAAAAAGACTAAAAATTAATAGCACAAAATATGCATGTGAACGTAATATTTTGTATAAGATATTAATCACAGATTGTACGAGAGAAAGTCTGGAAAATTATACGTGAACTAAAAGCACGATAGTCGTGGGATCTAGTTATGTGTACTATTTTATCGTGATATACTTAAACATTGGCGGAAGGATGGGAAAATGCCCGGGAATAGCCGCGAACCACACACGTTGTATATAGCAGAGTTCCGCATTGGTTGCAAATGCGGATTCCTTGATGTCGTCCATGTATATACGTAAATAGGTGAAAATATGTATATATATCGACTTCGAAGGATGCTTCCGGACGTAACGAAAGGATATAACCCGACCATGTTGGCGCGAAGGAATTAACCATTTGCAATTGTGGCTTACCAGGAGAAGGATTCGACATTACGGAATCACGAATTCTCATGCCAACAAAGCATGATTAACGTCTAAACCAACCGTTTCAATTTCCGTTATACCGCGAATCTCTCACGTAACATCGACGCGTCCCCTTTTATCTTTAATCGCGGCCAGGAATTTCATTATGGTGAGAAAAAATGAGCCACCTGAGCGCTCGAGATAAGATTCGCCTTTTGACTAACTCTTGCTCATTCGCACGCAAATATACATAATAATTGAAACTCTCAAGCATTATTTCTGCCATTAAATTAACCTCATCTTAAATAAAATATAAATAGGGGAAGCTGTTTTGTCGGAGTGAAAAGAGATTAGGACGATTTTTTGCTCGAAATTCAAGATAAGATTTGACTTTTTACGAACGTATATTTATCTAATTGCAGATAAAAACTAATTGACGATAAATTGTATAATATGTCCTATCGTCGCCGTAAATCCATTCGAAAAGCGAGGAAAGGGTCCTGACACTTTTGTCTCGTGAATTTGTCAAGAGCGGCGAGGAGAGTAGAGAGAGGAACAGCGAAAGAGAAAATTTTTGAAAAACTCGAACCACGATCTGGTATACAAAGAGCTTGTTCAGCAGATTCCAAAGTGGATACGAGATGGCGCCGAAAACGAGCTTCATTTATCTGATCCAGAGAACAGCGACGTTGCTCTCACGGTTCTCCAAACTTTTCATCGTGCCAACTTTTTTTTTTAAATCCTAAACATACGAGTGCATCAAATACAAATATTTGTTGATATTATTAAAAATAAAAAAATCAATGCTAGAAATTATACTTCAAGCAATCTTATATCATGAAATGAGAGTAATTTTTATCAAGGTATTCCTATCGCGAAAGGCCGCAAATTGTTGGCGCATAAATGAGGCCCTGAAATTTTTTTTATTGAATACTAATTAATATCAGTGAAATGATGTTATTACTATCTATACATATAGTGAAAAATAATCTCTTTAAGCTGCATTTCATCAATTTAAAGAATTTCTAGATCTGCATTCGTAATTTTCTGAATTCGACGGCCCGATGTTTGGGAGTTGTGTGATAGTTTTTACATAAGATTTGTACATTTCTTATTTCAAACTTTAATATCTTTTCGAAACGTTCGGTGATCCTATATATACTTTTTTATGTGGAAAACGGATTCGTTATAGTTTTATCTTTTAATATATTCCTTAGTTTTTAACCTGTCATATCGTTAAAATGATTAAAAAAGTAACTGAAATATAGCAAAACCTTTTGGTCCATTGCTTTACATGCAAATGAGTATTTTTTCAAAATTACTTTTTCGCTTATATCTTCGGTAAGGTACTGTTATTTTTTCTTCCTAATCGTTTTTATAGATTTTTTCCATATTGAAAAAAAAATCTCGCTTCTGTCATATATTTCATTTTATGATAAGCATACCTTAAAAAGTAAATTGCTATAATTCAAACGAGAGATTTCTTGTTTTAGAATGGCTTCAAAGGTAACAAATACTTAGAAAAAGAATATCGTCGTACTTGGTTAATTCAGCCTTGAGCGTTCTCAACTCTCATTCGGGAAAGCTTGATTCGAGAATAAGAGAAAGGAAAGCTCTATCTGATTGTCGATTCGTTGGATAAACTTCGAGAAAGCTTAAAATGCTCAGGGCTTCCTGGAGGTGGAAAGGGTTTGGGAACGAAGGCAGGATCGAGTACGTGATTGGAGGTTAAGCTTTAATGTGAAAGTTCATGTACGGAAGGTACACGTCAAGAAGAAAAACAGAATCGGATGAGTTTCATCCTGTACTTTCAAATATGTATATGCTCTCATGTAAACACACGTCCATATTTGAATTTATGTACTTTTATAAATATATGCATGAGCGTAGAAATACGAGATAACGGAAAAAAGAGTCGATGAATTTATTTTCACGAGATTGATAGGAGGTAAAAAAGAAAATTGGAAAAATTGGAAAATTCCGCACCTGATACGGTACAAAATGCAGCGAGAGAACAAAAAAAAGTGAAATCGTATAACGAGACAACGAGAAAGTATTTGAAAAACCGAAAAAATATTCTACGTTATAAAAGCACCATGTGTACTGATATCTCGAGATAGAAAACGTTCAAAAAATATTTTATTCTAAAAATAAAATCCGAAGATTAATTTTTTTTCAACGCCTTTGGCGATGTCGAGTGGAAAAAAAATAGTTATACTTAACATTTTATAAAATACTGAATATTAAGTTTTCAATGTATTGAATTTAAAATTGGATGAGAAAGACAAGATTGGACTGACAAACGTGCAGGAAATGGCAAATGAGAGAACGTGTACGAACGTTGCAGAAAATTCGTGTATCTTTGATACGTCGTATACAAGATCTTGATAATCTGGCGTGCGATGAGAAAATACACGCTCAAATGCCGATGCAAAGGAGATTTTTTCAAACATATTTTGGAGACGCTGAGTGGAAAAATACTAGCTTAACATTTTTTTTAAAACGTCAAGTTGAATTTCATGTTTTTAAGGTAGATTGAAATTAGGTGAAAAACGGAAATTGATTGACAAACATGGAGAAAATCGTAAACGAGAGAACGTAGGAACGTTGTCGAAAAATTCATGCGTCTCTGATATGTCAGGTTCGAAATCTTGATAGCCTGGCATGCAATGAGAAAATACACGCTCAGATGATGATACAAAGGAGCAAAGTAGTACGAACAAGATCAAAGGAAATTATAAAACAAACGACGCGTATACACTCACGTAAATCATTATATCTGCTTTGCTCCCTCTCATCTCATCAAGTTTAGATTTACCTCGGAGATCGTGCTTGTACTTTATCCTTGAATTTGAAAATATGAAGTGAAATTCACTTCTTGAGACACTAGAGGAATGCCAGCGTTAAATGTAAATACGGATCAAATAAATTGAGTACATTTTTTCCCCTTTTAAGAATTATGTATTTTCGCCTTTGAGACTCCAAATAAAATATTTGCTCTGGCGTGATTGTAAGAAACGATTTTATCAGCTCTAAAAAATGAGCAAAGCTTGAAAAGATTAATGGCGTAAAATTGCGATAAATGCAATCAAGCAATTGAAGAGTTTTTTTGCCAGTACCAACACAAAACTAAAAATACTTGACTAATTTCGGAGAAAAATTTTATTTGCAAGATTAATTTACGAGTGAAAAGCTTTCAAATTCACCGAACAGAATTATCAGAATCCGCAGTGCTTTTACACGGCGACTGACATTTTCAATTTTTGATGTCCACAATTCATCGTGATCGCAAAATGTACGGGAAGTAAAAATGGCTGAGCTGCTCTCAAATATTCAGCAAACCGAGCACATATAAATGCGTCCTGCAAAAATGATTTTTTAAAATTCTGTTCCATCCACCAATACCGCAAATTTTTTTCTATTTTCGATGTCACAGTGAAATTTTACTTCGTTTATTTTTCTAGTACTTTTTTCTTATCATTTATTATTCTTTTCCCATTTTCTACCATTGTCGAGCTTTCGGAGAATAAATCCCAACGCTGTCCGAAGGGATAGAAAAATTAGCTGGATGTGTAAAGTTCCAGCCTCTGAATCAACCCTCCCAGGTGCAAGAAACCTTTATTTTTCTTCTCACTTCATAATGTTTTTTCTCCCCTCTTTTTCGCATTCCTCGCTAAAATATATCTCAGTTGCAAACTTTTCTCGTATTCCCGGAGATAATTTTCCCCTTTGAAATCGTACAAGCGTATCAGTTTTTTCTCTCAAACGCCACGCGGCGAGATTTCCTTTATCGCGGCGAAGACGATGTAAAACGTGGAGAAAAATTAAGGAAAAATAATAACGAAGTTGAAACTATATTGAGAGACAGGTGCATCTTGTCTTTGGGAGCGCTTGCTAACTTTTGTCGACAAAAAGGGGATGAAAGAAATTCTCCAAGTTTGCGATTCAAGCAAATACAAAACACTCGGCTTTCGTTGACTTCGTGTACGAAAAAGTATAATTTTTATCTCCAACATTTTAAAGAGGACGATAAAATCTCGGAGATTTCAGAGATGAAAAAAGACCCGAGCGTTCGTTATAGATCACTCAGGAATGAAAATGTAATGAAGGAAATTCTATTGTGTTGAAAAAAAAAACTTTTTCCCCCACCTCGACAAGTTCAAAGACAGCAGTGAATGGAGTTTCCACTGAAAACACTTCTTTTTAACTCGAGAACTAGCTGAGAGAAGGAAAAGAAAGTGGGTGAAAGGGAAGAAGAGAAAAAAATGGGAAAACAATCGAAAGAAAAAAAAAGCTTTCTTTCGGTGCTCTCATTGAGTTTTTGTTACCAGCCTCGCACTTTCAATTATTCTAGATTCTTTTTTGTATCGGTTAAAAAAGTTGCCGGGCACGGTTTTCTGAGATTTTTTTCTCGGAGACCTGATTAAAAAGTTTGCAATTCCGGGAAAATCAGCGAACAATGACCCTTTCGACGTTCCTTCTGTAGTTGACAACCGTAATGTTCGTTTGAAAATCATAGACTAACGCTAGCCGAAGAAGCGAGTCACTCGAGAGCTCTCAGCGTTTTATTCCGAGTGTGCGATTTGCAGTTCGATAGAAGAAAGAAACGGTAAAAGCTTTTTACCAATGTAACAGGAACTTTCCTTCAAATTTGGTTCGTGTAACGACGTGACAGGGCGATATGACTTTTTTCACAAATCGCTTTTCAAGAGTTGTACATTGAAACGAAACTCAAGGCGCTGAACGTGATTTCTTTTCCCTTTCTTACACTCTTTGTACGGCATTCTATTTCTTCTGCCTCGGTCTTCGTTTTTTCTCCAACTCGTACAACATGAAGAGAAAATTCAGGTAAAATGAGAACAGGAAAAGATTTGTTATGGGATTGAATCAAGAGTATAACGACTTTGAGTACAAACGTGCATAATATTGAAAAATGCATTTTTTAAATAGTTTCAAGAAATTCGTTGTTCAGAATCACATAAGTTGGTTGGTGTGATTCTGCTTTTTTCCAATATGATTCCGATGAAGTTTTAATGCTATAGTGGACTGTATTTTTCTAATGATAATTTTCGCAAGTATATTAGCAGAGGTGTTTTGACCAAGTGTTTTCAAATTTTTAATGTACGGTCTTATAAAGAGTTTACAAACAATAACTTTTTGACGGTAGTGATGAACTACATGCTGCTTGGTTGACAAATCTTGCGGGCGTGGATTAGGCATAACCCTGGTAATAATTTCGAAAAACGCACATTTTCAGGAAAACCTTGAAGTAATAAAAAATGCACGGGCCAAATGTTTCAGATTAAAAAATAATTGCTTGGAAAGTCTCGGGTACGGGAAAATTTTGGTTCTTAACCCTTTTATGGCACGGTACAGAAAGATTTGAAACAAAGACGATGAATCGAAAATTTGCTTTTGGCTTAAAATAAGAAATTTCGTCGGGGACTTTTTTTTATGACTATGAATTTTCTCCAAAATAATCGGCGACGCGACATTCGTTCTTGATTGTAGTATGCACCAAACTACCTTGAATCGGATTGCTCATGCCAGCAAAGGGTAAGGGAGTTGAAACAAATACTAAAAAATATCCATGTTTTCTTCCATTAAGAAAGTCTTTGCATAAGAAATGAAGTTCGCATCCGGGAAATCTCGTTGTTTTTAGAAAGTAACGAGAAAGCAACGTCCAAACTTAATTTACAGGGATGCAGCCATTTTTTCGTGACCCTTTACAGTGAATGAAAAAGTGGACGCGGGTTGGACGACGGTTGTTGGGGTTCGGTAACTTCTGGTTAAAGTCATCGCGCAAGGCTAGACAGTGGCCATTACGTATGACGTTGCTAGGAACGTATAGGCCAGACGTCAGAATAACACGAGTCCTATGCAGTCCTGTTATGCATGTGGGAAAGGCCAAAACCACTGCGTGTACTCGTGCATACCATTACGCGACACAGCGGTATTACCAGAGACGTCACAGGCGTCTACAAATCCTGCACATTACGTACAACCGCATAAACAAACTGCATGTACACGAAAACATAAATACAAACACATGTACATACCGCTGAATAGTTCAGTGAATGATTTACATTCTAGCCCGTTCGCACAGTAACGAGTTCGTTACTGGAAGACATTATAGCCTAAAAACAGTCCGAGCATGTTGTGAAAAAATAGAGACGAGTAGATTTTCTCATGTGTTCTTGAAAGTCGTAAGTAATTGGCGCAATGTGTTTGCTGTAAATGCGCTGTAAATAAAAAAAGTCCACAATACATTTAGAATTGATTATTCCTAAGCCCATTTCTTGGTACCAATTCACAAAACCTTATCGACTGTAAATTTTACCAACTCTTACGTTGTAAAATAAATTAAATTTGGATGTAATCAGGTTATTTTCATGATAAAAAATGGAGAAAAGAAATGAGATTGGAATTCCTCGAGGAAGTATTTTGAGAGAAACGGGGAAGATTACTTGAAAAAGAAGTTTTCGGGGTAAGAAAATTGCAAGGTGCGTTCGAGGGGTTGAAAAAGCGAAAGGGTGGTTCGGTGATCGCGGTACAAATATTTTCAATCGGTGTTTGCCGCGTGCGTGTGTGAGCATTCACTAAAATTGGATCGAGGCCGGTGAAGGGGATAAAAGTTTGAAGGAAAAGTTTCTTCATTTGCATGCTTATCACACTATGAACATTACTCATCGATGATTTATGCTGGCAACTGTCATTTGGAGCCTTCTATATTAAAGTATCAAAAAGTCATCTGTCTAAAAGCCTATTTTTGATACATTTTTTTCCAACGTGTCAGAAATTATCGATTAATCCACGTCATTTCATTCAAATTTTTTAAAATGAAAAATCATCCCTCAAACTCGAAGAGAAAGCTGCTGAAAAACGAAAAAGCGTCTCGTTTAGCTGAACTCGAACCATATTTCGAAAAAAAAACTTCAAGCGTGAACTCACAGAATTTTCTACATTGAATAAATAAGCCAATATAAAAAAAAGCGAAGACTTTTTTTTGCTGTTGGAGTATTTTCAGATAGCTTTGACTACTCCGCTTTTGCAGCTCTTCGCTTTCGACCAGTTTGAGTTTTCCTCGCGCTCTACTTGCATAGCACGCCATTTTGCTCTCTCTACTCTTCACGCCTTTCCGCACCGGTTCACTCTCAGCGTACCCGGGTATATACACACTTGGCAACGTGTTACGATGTCCGGCTCACCAGGATTTTCCGGAATTATGCACCTTCTCAAAGGGATCGGCTATACAGCGAAACCTTCCAGAATAGGGATAAATTAACGCTATTAAAGTCTCTCCACGACCATTACGAATATTTCTCTTCGATACAGGGATACCACTATCAACAATATTACGATGTTTTTCCTGAAACTCAAAATACAAAAAGACACTTTGATCTCGAGATTGACAGCTAAGAAGAATAAGGAAGTTTGGACCACTTAGAAAAAGATAATTTTCTTGAGAACATTCATCAAAGACTTTTTCATCATTTTGTTCCAATCATACTCTAACAGCGATTTTCGTGGACCTTCATTCCTCTGGTTTCTCTCATTGCTTGTGGCTGGTAATTTGAAAACGTATAACGTTAAAGAGAAATCATACGGTTCATTGAGTACGAAATTGATTAATCATAGGCACCGATATTGCGAGATATAATCGCTAGTGTTTCGGGATTGTGATGAAACAATAGATTATATTGACCTCGACGTCGGTATTTGAAGGTCTTCCAAACTGGGCAGCAGCAACCCTACGGGTGATATTCATCAGTATCGACAGCGTTAAGCCAGCTCGTCTTTAAAAGCAATCTGCTTTGATATTGTACCCTAATTAGTTAATTTTTGAACACCCGTCTCGATATCAAGAATAAGTAAACGAAACCTTCTGTGCTATAAAATTCCCTGACTCCAAGCGTAACCATCATGGTGTTCACTCATTGTGTTGCTTTAACTTGTTTTCTCTTAACAAACGTTCCCAGAACTTTCGTAAAATTTTCACCCTTGGATGAAATTTCAACATCAATATTTTCATAATCTAATAAATTTAAAAATCTATTTTACAAATAACTGCTTATTTTTGTAATATATCTGTTAAAGATGGAATTGTAAGAGAATTATCAAGAAATTTGAACAGTCCGTGAAAGGAGAAAGAAATTGTGAAACGATAGAAATTTTTCTCGGCCGACCTTGAAATGTAAAGCGGGTACTACCGACGTCATCAGAGGAGATTCCGTTCGCATCAACTTACCAACATTCCGAACCTTCTTTATGTCTTGAAAATCTCTTTTAAAATTAATTCAAACAAGGGAGCTGCCTAAGAAAATATTTACAAGCGTATAAAAAAGTCAATGCTTGTGCAAAGGAAAAAAGTAACCCTCGCGTTGTTATAAGAAGGGTTCGTAAAATTATGCAACCCTCAACAAACGCGGAGACTAATCTATCGTTGACAAGCTCGGAAGAGAGATTAAAAAGCATTGTGGAAAGACGTTGAGGGAAGGATAAGAGGGTGGTGTGAGAGATATCGGGGTAAACTATTCTACCACCCTTAAAAAGACGGCGTCGGTATGGCGGGTGAGGTCGATCGATTCCATCGTCCGACCAATGAATCAAGTCGTCGCGCGAGGAATGATCGCGAGAGATGAGAAACGAGATTTCTCGAGTCCTGCAGTCTCTCACTCGTTTCAACCCCGCCCGCGGACCATCGTCGAAGTTTTTTCAACCCCTTCTTACGATTCGAGCTCCCCTCGGCCCCTTTTGTCGTTCTCATCCCCGATCTTTCCTGATCCTGTGAAAAGTAACGCGTTGCAACTTTTCTACGTCGTCAACGACCGGAACACGTCTGGCGGCATTTTCAGTCACGAACCCTCGTCGTGTGCCAACATTTTTCCTCAGGGAAATGGAAACCCGAGGAAAAGTTGAGCAAACGAAGTTTCAATGGGAATGATCTTTCGGGAACTCATCGCGCCGCTCGCAAATACGATCACGATTCTATATTATTGTATCTTTTAACGTCGATTGGACCGGAAAGTCTTATATCTATGTCCCTTCAATGAATCCTCATCATACCTGGACCAACGAATCGTTTGATATAGCACTTCAGCGTACGTCTTCTAACAAATATTTCACCACAAAAGGATTCAGGAATATTTTAACAAAATCATTTGTTACAATTACTTCTATAAAATAAGTACGAATCAATTTTTGGATTATTTTACAGAAAGTATAAACTGCATCAAGAATTAAAAGTAGAATATTATTTGGATTGTCCAACGAATTATGCCTCAGACCTGTATTCGAAAGAACAATGAAAGCTTATGGGAATTTATTGAATGAGAAGTGTGAACATTGCGTGAAGAGGTACAAAACGTAGGCGGATAAGGGTAAGATGGATGGATGAATTAAGCCCCTTTACCTATGACTCCCGCAGCTCTAACTTACATCAACCTTTCGGTCCCTTATTCCAGATATGGCTTTCGTTCCGTAAAAGGTCCAGAAGACTCGTTTACGTTCTTTCTCTTCCGAATTATAATACAAAGCACAAAACACGATGACCGCTTTTTATACAAAGCTATGCTGATGAAAAAATAGGAACAAAATTCTAATACAGTCGACTCTCTCTTGTGGCAACCCATTGGGAATGGTGATTCCAGCTACAGGCAAATTCTCCACCATCCCCACTTTTGACATATCCCCTGCAGCCCCACCGGTGGTACAGGGGAAGACGCATGCGCCAAACAGTCGTGGCATCAGAGCAGGGATTAAAAAGTTGCTTTTAGGCAGAATTAAAAGTTACCGTAAACGAGAAATTGCCCGTAGCGATGTTGCAACAAGAGAGAGAGAGAGAGAGAGAGAGAGAGAGAGTCGACTGTATACTTTAAGATTAATTCGAATCATGTTAGGTCGTGTTATTTCTTGGAAGATAGGATGAATAACGATTTTATTAGTCGAGTATTGTGTTTGTGATTTATGGCGAAATTTATTCTCATGAGACTCGATCGAAAACTGACTGATAATCCGGAGAAGAGGAATCTCTTAGCCGAAATTGAAGATTTCGGAGGAAGAATGGTAAACCGTTAACTGATTTGAGACTCTCATGTTACAGCCGCAAATCTGTTGATCTCCGTTACATTTCACAGAATATTGAATAATTTAAAACTGGAATGTACAAGAGCGGAAAACCATAACGAAAAGAGAGGTTCATCAGTTAGAATACAATTTGATAGGCGATGAAAAGAAGCTGCGAGAAAGGAGGATGTGTATAGTATCGGAGGTAAGGGTTGGCGATGCAGTTCGTGAGGATTACGACTTGAGTGACAGCGAGTAGCTACGACGTACGATCGAAACCCTCAGCCTCGATGTCTCATCCCAGGGAAGAACTGTCAGTGTGAGTTGATTAATATTCCACTTTCGACCTAGATTGCCTGCGACAACCGTATAGTACCTGAACCGCGGTTCCATTCTCGAGTTCATCCACCGCCTACGTACGTAACGAATATTCATATCCCATTTTAAATGAATACACGCTTTCCACTCCGTTCCTGCTATCAATAAATTCCAAATTTCACAATATTTACATTTAAAGTAGGTTTTTTGCGACGCGGTCTCGAAACCCAAAAATATTCAAATTGTGGCGTTATTTGTGGTTGAAAACCGATTTTCTACCAATATTCGATCATTAAAAGGAGAATTTATCAAGCTTAGAAAAAAAAAAATTGAAGCTATAATTTCTGAAAAATGTTTACTAATTTGATCTTTTTATTTCGTAAACTCACCAATACAAAAGTTTACGAGGTGAATGGTTCAAGACGAATAATCGAGAATCACCAAGCAGGGTGATAATAGATCGAAGTTTGAGCCTTTGTGCCCTTAGCAAAAGGGAGTTGAAAAAGCTCGACACCCACGTCGAAAAATATTTCGCCGCCTTTGTAGTACGCTTTTTAATATGGAACCTTTATTACAGGCTGGCATTTGGATGCAAGCCAGTTTGGCTCACCCTTTCATCCCAGTTTTTCCACCTCGAGCGAGTTTCACTCGAAAGTACTCCCGGAACCGCTCAAAGATATTTACGTTAGTGGCGGTTGGCACACTCGCCCGCGCTTTTGCGGGTGAAACACGTCACAGTAACCACCCCTTTTCTCTCATCCCCGGCGAAAAGCGGAGAAAACCCCTCGAGATAGCTTCAACGTGCACACTTTTCCTCCAGATATCTTGGTACGAGCCACCAGGTGTATGTGCACCCAGGTGCCCGGAAGCTCGGTAGAAAATGGCAATTTAATTTTGCCTTTGCTTTTCTATCTTTCTTTTAACGTCTTTCGCCTTTCAGAGGTCCATGGCGCTATCGAAAAATCGTTTGGGTATTACAAATCTCCTTTTTATTTTTCGTTTTACATCCGAAACTTCATTTCTTCAAGCCCACTCTCCCTCATCTTTCTTTCTCTTCAATTTCTCCACTCCCTTCGCGTCTCAGATCATTTTTAGCGAGGAACTATTACCTAGAAAATGCTACGTGGCAGAAACCTTACCCTCGTTCATCATACACTATCGATTTACTCATTTACTCTATTCAATATATCAAAGCAATCCAATAAAAGTTCAAGAGCTCTCAAACTTTTTGCACCTTTTCCTTGCCCTATTGCTGCATATTATTGTTCTCCCAGGGAAATAATTAGACAGCAATGTTTCTTGAAATATGATCGCATTCGGTACAAGGAATTATAAGTTCTGTAATAAACTGAAATACCGGTTTTAACGAGCGAAAATACAGTAACCAAATCTTGAAAGTTTAAGATGCAGTATCAGCGAAAAAAGAGGTAAAAATAAAAAATTCGATAATCTTAACTGGATCCAAATAATATATGTACATTGTTCGTAAAGGTACATTAATGTAAATAATCCTTTCTTATGTAGAGAAGAAACAATGTAAATATGAGGAACAGTTCCCCATAAATTTATCGTCCGCTGACTTCAAAATGTATATGGCTCATCAATAAAGCATTCAATAAAGCTTAGCAGCGCAGAATTATTTCGTACATGCGAGACAGTCTGTCCATCGAAACACCGGAACTACCTTGGTGCTGATTTTCCGGCCTATTGAAAGAGGGAGAAAGAGACAGAGAGTGATTGAGAGACTGAGAGATCTCGAGACGGAAATTGGTCTAGAGTTCAATTGTGTATATTGCTGTGTCCACGACCCGGACTATGAAATGTTCGTCACAAGATATTCCGGTATACGAGCCTGGATGAATTTACGATCGACATGGGTGATGGCCACCCTCGGCCAATACCTTCGACCGTACCTTGCCCAGAGTTCAATCAAAAGCGTCATGACGCAGTCAATTTTTGATACGCTTCACCTTCCCGTACATGAAAAAGTACTTAAGCATTTTCTGCACAACTTCCAAGATTATACCGTGATTGATAAAGCTCGAGTGAAAAGGGAATCAAGAATTATTTCCCGTAGACCATTACGATGATATGCGTCGAAGTTTCAAAAAATCTGTCAAATTTTTTCTAAATGTAGATGAAAAACATTGTAATAGCTAGAACGCATGAATGACGAGTGAATTCATCGATCAATCGAAACTATTCAATGCGATAGGTTATATACAACGTAACTTAAATTGGAAAATACATATTTGAACGTCAAGGCTAACACGAGCAATGATTGTTCAATATTTGACCACAAGTACGATGCGTACGTGTTACTCAAATGCAGGAAATTCTGTAAACAAATATCGCTATTTACGAGGCTAATAAATTATAATGATAATAATAATGAAAATTTATTATGCCATGGCAGAATAGTCTTTAGGGAAAAATACAGTACATCGGGATACAAAAATATCAAAAACGTGCAACGCAAATACTAAAGATAAATACAATCTTACGTTAGAGTACTGCGTTAAGCGTAAGAAAAGATAAATAAATAAAAATAGTTTTAGTTTACATAGTTATACTTAAGTGGGTAGTGCGATTTTTCGCGATTTTCAGTCATTTTTAACCATATTACGCAATTTTCTCAACATTTTGGGGCTGTACGCACAAAGAAATTACACATTCGAATTCAACGCATCATAATACACAAGAATCGTACATCATTTAATTAAAAAAATTCCCGTAGATAAAAGTGCGATTTTTCACTATTTTTAGCGGTTTTTTGTATTTTACTCAGAAATTTGGAGGTATATTGGCCAATCTGACCCCAGATTCAAATTCAACGCGTCAAAATACATAAAGATAGGTGGGTCCGGTTAAAAATAATGAGCGCATTTTGGTGACGGTGTTATCTGTGACAATTAGACCGAACCACCCCGTTCTAACTTTTTTAAATGTAAAAGTCCTTTACATAAAAATGGCAATTTTTGTAATGGCACACTTCTAAAATGAAAGTACGAATTCCATGGCAAGGACGAATTAAATATACGCAACGGCCAACAATGAATGTCTTTTCTGCTCAAGTTGGACATGAATAAAGAAAATTGTTATCGAAGTACAACAGTGAAAAACTTCTTTGGAACACGACTGCAGTTTTCCTACATTCAAGTTTTATAGTTCAATGAATGAACATAAACGCTGGAAGATTAAAAGGGCTCGGACAATTAAATAAGTTTAATACTAGCCTCGTTCGAGAAGAACTAAAATATACAGTAGCGAGTTCGTGACATCCCTCACGAATTCATTTTAATCGGCGCTAATTCCTGATCTACAACTTTCAGTAAAAGGTCCTAAAAATTTATCTAACCTCTTGAAAAAGTTTTTATTTTTCATAATGTATGTCGTATTTTGCTTTGTAAATCAATAACATAAAAATTGAGTGTCACTATTGTATAAATTTCTAATTACAATGAAAAATTATTCTAAACTTGAAAAAACGCTGACAGTCTTCAAATGATATACAGAACATCACATTTGCAATATAGCATGCTAAATAATTTCGGTAGTATTTCAACATTTTTATCTGTTTTGCTGTTTATGCAATATCCACCCTTCTTTTTTCACTTCGCCTTGGTACATTTGTGAAAATATGGTATGCACGAGGGAGGAAAAAGATCCGTCGTCGTTTAATCTCCCTCGCCCTGTTTTCCAACTGGATCCCGACCTCATCTTTTGCTTTACTCAGCTGTAGTCACTACGCGCTTGCAATGTGTATAAAGGCATTGTGGGACGTTCGAGTATGTATATATTATTTACGTGTATCCGTTTCCTCATGGCTCCATGTGTTCGGAACAGCCTTCGTAGTAAAATATTCACAGAGAGGTATTATTTCGTCAGGAGCATAGAATGACCCCTTGAACGATGTGGATCAGTTTCGACGCAAAAAAAGTGAATTTCTCTCCCTCACTAAATAAACCATCCACTACGAAACTGCGCTCATTTTTCGCTATGTGGTTCTCTATTAATTATTTACTTTTCTATTTTTTTTCCAAATTGAATGCGATACGAGTGAGAAATATGTGACTATTTGTCAACTGAGACTATTTGCGGTATTGCATTTGTCTCTTTTCAAATTATGGTGTTTTTGATTAAATATATGCATTCCTCATTGCTTTTTTTGCTAATTGAGTTTAAAAACGTGTAAGTTTAATTCTTTTTGTGACTTTTCAGTCAATAATTGTCTTTTTCAAATTTACTGCAATATTTTTCAAACGAGGTCCATTTATGAAATTGAATTTTCTTTTTCGAATTGCAATAAAACGTTTTTAATCAAATACTTGGTTCCGAGATAGCCTAGTACTTTTTTCCCTAATTTGAGTTTTAAGAAATGTGTCAATTGGTTCGCAGGGTGCTGGAGGCAACGGAGTCTGGACAGCGACCGTGACCTTTTTGGCACTCGGCAGTTGGATCGGTAAAGTTGGACCTCGGCCTGCGGATGGAGAGATTGCTACTGTAACATCGACCAGAGAAAGACTTGAGACTGTGCGCCAAGTATTCGCTGAAATTCCTCTTATAGACGGCCACAATGATTTACCGTGGAATATTCGAAATTTCGTGCACAATCAACTCGCTGATTTCGACTTTGACAAAGATCTTCGACAGGTGGCGCCTTGGAGTAAGAGCGCCTGGAGTCAGACTGATTTGCTCAGACTACGACAAGGAATGGTCGGCGGACAGGTATTTATCAAACAAACTAGACCACTTCATCATGAAAGATCTGTTTTCCACTTTCTATTTTCCAAATCCTATGAATAACATTAAGGGTTGGTAAAATTCCAAGCAAGGACTTCGTTTGTGACTTGAGGATTTTGTGATTACAAACTTGTACAAATTTTCTTATTACTAAGGGAAAAACCTGACGCGCCGTGGTAGACGACGCTCGGTCCGTCCGTGGCCAATTGTCCCCCGGTAGCTGGGGTGTAATAATAAAAAAAGAAGAAACGGAGAGGTACGGTCTATTGCCAAAAAAAGGAGTTTTCGAAATTCTTCTCGTCAGGCCGTGTCCCTCTAAAAAAATACTAACTAGTTCATCCTAATATAATTATTCGAAATCCACCAAAGTGAGGAATCGCGAGGAATCCCTTGAGTTGTAAATTATAAATTCTTAAGTATAGAAAAAATATACGGAGGACTGCTAGCAACATGGTAGTAAAAAAATACATAAATGCACGCTTTGACTAAAACGAAAAAATTATTGCATTCGGGATGCATATTTTATCAATAAATTTCACAAGAACGATGTTACTAATCCTTTTGAAATTTGGTGGGTACTTTCCTTGGTATTCCAAAAGTATTATCTCCGTTTTTTAATAAAATCTCTCTTTTCTAAGCATACGAAAGTACGAATTTGTAATTTTTTCTATTGAAAAATGTGTGCAAATATATCGGAAATGGACAAATTTATTGCAAAATATATTTTTTTTCAATATTTTTCCTATTGAAAAAGGTACGACATAAATGCTACAATTTACATTGAAGTTTATTGAATAACATACATTTTTCTATTTAAGAATTTACGCAATCCATAATGACGCATGTTAATTTCTTTTTTAATTATCTTTCAAATTATCCTCCTAAACTTCTCCACATTTGGCAAGCTTTTTTTCGAGGTCACTATCTACGATTATCCTAATTTTCATGAAAATCGCTCTTTTTTGGTGTAAGGGTAGAACACCCTTACACATCAAGATCATAAAATAATTATGAACCGTCCCCGGTACTTCACATATAAAAAGACATAAACTGTTTATAATTTTTGTCGCTACCCTTTAAAAATGAATAGCCAAAAAATAAGGGTTGATATTGTCACATCTTTTTAACGTTGCGCAATTCGATACATCTCTCGATACGACAAAAACTGTCCTTCACAGAAGCTTTTGTCCCTTTTGCAACGTTACGAAATATCGTATTACAGATCCAAGTTGTATAAAGTCCTCTATCTGCAAACTCATAGCTTTGTCCACTAATCCGAATTCCTTTTTTTGTGTTCGTGAGCAGCCTCCCTTTCAGCCCTGTCACAATTTTTTTCCACCGTTCCTGATATCCCTTTATCGTCGAAACATGCCCATTCCTAGCAATTCTGCACGGCTCTTTTTTGATGCACGTCGCGACTGCCAACTTTCTCGACCAAGCCTTTCGAGCTTCCCACCATCTGCAAGATCTTCAATTTTCTATGCCCGCCGCAGTAAGAGCTTTCTCAATGCAGACACCGACCTCTTTGTTCCTTTTCTTACCCCACCTTTCCTTTTCTGTACTCTTTACTTTATATTCTTTTTTTCGCTACCCTTGGTTTATTCTCAACACACCTGTGTACACATGTTCGGGCATGAGAATTCCAGAGCTCTTACCATTTCATCCAATATGTTCTCGTATTATCTTCTATTCTCTCTATTTCACTTTTGTATTTCGTAACTGTTCCATTTATATGCAGTTTGATTTATTTATCATTGCTCACCGATAACTGAAACAAAGCTCCTTATTGAAAAATAATGTAAATCATCTTGTAAAAATGCCGAGTGCACATAGGTACAACGAAAGTAACCTGAAATCGGCATTTCTTTATAGAAATTGATAACAATATTGTTACCATCGTTGTCGTCCTTCATGAGCGTTTGAGCGCGTATATGATATACATAGAGCATAGGATATTCGGAAGAGTAGAACTCGAGCCATCTTTCTTTCATCCCTTTTTGGTAGGACATACATAATTCAGGGGATCGTGTCGTATTCCTCACCATTAAAGTACCATCCAGTCAATCGATACAAGACACAGCATCGAGTTCCCTCGATATCCCGAAGAATAAAAAAGGTCTGACTACTCCTCTTACGAACAGTCTTTTTTATTTATATCGGAAAAATGTTGAGCCTTGTACAGACTTTGCACTATTTTCATGATATCGGAGAACAAGCATTACACTCCGCATCTCTTCACCACTTTGCGCCGTATCAATTTATTAAAATTCTTTGATATACAGTATCATGGGATTTCTTTCAATACTTTTTGAAAAATAAAAAAAAATCCTCATCTTATGAATTCATGTCCACGTGTCTTTAACGTTCATAAAATTCTAATTCGATACCTTTTCATCAAACAAAATTCGGCCTTTGTTCGTGAAATCAAAAGTTTCATTTATACGTCAAAAAGAATATGTCACTGAAAATGATTTCTGAAAACAACTGCAATTGATAGCTTCGGCTAGATTGCATTGCAGAGTACAAAGGCATACGCATCAAAAGTACTCCTCAAATTTCACAGGGAAAAATGAAAAGCGAAAAAGCTTCACTAATTCAACACGGTATATTCTTTTTTCTACCGAATCCAGGGATACAGAAAAAAAGAAATCGATCAATCTTTATACATAAATCAATTAATCGCCACTAAAGGAAATGCCACCCTATCCTGTAATATTTAAAAATGGCCAATGACCTCCAAGAGTTTATTCAAAAATTATTTCATGAAAGTCGCTTTCCGTTCGAAAAATATCGAATCTAATTACTTGGATTCATTGATTATCGTTCCTTTAGTCGTGAACTGCAGAAAAAAAATTATTTCTGCACTCCAATGCTTGATTCCTCCGTGATTCGAAATCATTCTTCTACAGAAAAAATCTGAAATATACAATCCATGAAAAGTCGAAGATTTGAATGAAAAGAAAAGCAAACGGGGCGAAAAGAAGATAGACAGTGAAGTATAGAAGAGAGAGGAGAGAGAGAAAGAGAAGTATCGGAGAAAGGAATGAGTAAAACAATGCATCGATCGAGTATACGAAGTGGAAGCTCGTCGAGTGGATCAAGCATGAGCTTACGATAGTTCCGCAGCATCGTGTTCGCATGCTATTCGTTTTTTCTTTCCGTGCAGAGCCTGTTTTCTATTCGGTCTTGTCTGTTCGTACGTTTCTCTTCCACGAAATTCCATAGCTCTTATTTTCTTTATTTCGAACGCTACTCACCCTCGTTCCACCTCATCATCTGCCCTTTGCAATCCGCCCTTTTTTTCTCCTCCTTCGCGAGCGACCTGATGCATTGTCGCCCTTTCTTTGTTTCCTCTTCGTTGACATCTTCCTCTCTGCATTTCGTACCGCGAGCTATTATTGGGAAAAGAGAAGTTCGGTTCTCGTTCCACTTCGTCCCAGGTTAACGTTTTCTCTTATCGTCTCGTCAGGCCTACTCGACTCGACTGTTTTTTATTCGCTCCTTCTTATCGTGAAAGTGTGCTTTAATAATCAAGCCCCAGCTTCCCTCCGTTTTTATTCGTTTTTTCTTATGGCTCGAGTACGCTTTAATAATCAAGCCCAAGCTTTTCTCGGTGCACTCCAATTTTTTTTTACCCTCCACCGAAGTTATCTCGGAGAGCAAAGAAAGCATCGGCAACCTGAAAACCATTCAATTTCTTATCCTCGTACTCTATTACTCAATCAATTATACAAGCTTCCTAATGATTATTCGACCATAAAATTCAACTTTACTACAAACTGCAAAAAAGTTAGTAAATAATAATCCTTTCAAATGAAACGCGTAATACTCTTTCATGAGTTTCGCTACGAGTGTAAGCTCTTTATCGAAGCTTTTGTACTTTCCGGTGAATTATTCCTTCAAAATATCGTCACAAATCCTTCATTCCCGGTGAATCTGATTGTCAACGGAGATTAGAACAAAAATGTTCCGTTGCATAAAAATCTGGCGAGGTAAATGGTCGCGATGGCAATTCGGGGTCGACGTAGCTTGAATTCACTTCTCACGCACGTACTCGTCAACGTTCGAGAGTATTATCCAGGACCGAATGAGAGTAGTGAACACGTAGAATGCTGGCACGAGGAGGATTGTGATAAAGGAGAAAGAGCGAGAGAGAGAGAGAGTGAGAGAGACAGAGAGAGGAGTACAAGGCTGGGTTACAGATCGATATAGCCTGTCCCGCATAACCGCGAGACACGAAAGGGATAATGGAAACGTGTGCAATCCAGCCTGAACCCTTCGTCCAGCTACGTTTCACATACGAGAAAAACTGAAGCGGCAAAAATGTCAAAGACAGATGCGACCACTTTTCTTTTTCTTTTTTTTTCCTTACCCCTAGTAGGTATTGTCCCTGTACGCCAGCCACTTCATTCTCCACAACTTTCATTTCGTTATCCAATCATTTGCATGACCTTGCATTCACTCGCCCTTTGAGCTTTGTTCCAACGAGTAATAAAATAATGCTCGTTCCACGCCTCATTCTGGTCTAAGCCCTTTTTCACGCGCTACCATTACGATGGATGGATTATAATTTCACTCATGCCCTCATAAAAAATTCTGAACTCGTATAAAATTTATCCATGAATTTCTCATGTGTACGTGTATAAAAAAATTTTATTTCCGGGAGGGCGGAGGGCATTTTTATTTTCCAGAAGGTAATTTTTATTTCTTCGATATGGGTCGTTCAACAGTTTACGTATAGCCTAGAAACCGGAGAAATGTCACGATAAAGGCGCATTCGGAGAATAACATTATTTTACCCTCGAGAATTTATTCCCTTGAATCCATGTACCTCGCTAATTGGCCAAGCTCGTAAAAAAGGGACGGACGTACATTCCCCTGTTCCTCTGCTCTTATCCCATTTTCCTCGTTTTGACCCTTCGTTTAACCCTTGCCTTTGTCTGACGCTTTTTTGTTCGCTCTAAACCCACCCACGACAATGCAAATTAACGGCGATAATTATTGAACTGAACTCTCTACCCTGGGAACGAAAAAGTTCCGAATACCAAAACGCCATTCGAGCATGCCTTTCAATATTCAACCAAAATATATTATACAAAATTACCACTGTCAACTGTAATAAAATTATTTATTTTAGTGTCTGGTAAGAAAGTTTCAAATCTAGAAAAAAATTCTTTTTCACTTTTGCATCCAAATCTCTGATAACAATTATATAGTATAACATTTAATTCTGTCACAGACGTATAACCAATTCTACTACCGTATCGAATATATGTCAAAACTTTATTCCCCACAAATCAAAGTGTAATCCCATGAACTCCGACTCCAAGATTATTCAATTCAGGATTCGATACAGTTTATCTGATTGTACGTCAATTCTCCGAGTTGTCAAGTATACGATCCAACCTTGATAAGTTAAATCCCAGGCCTATAAAGTTACAAGATTGATTCCTCATGAATGTGACCCCGTGAACTTTTCTATGAAAAAGTTCCCGTGACTTGTAAAAAAATCTGACGCGTGAGAAATTAATCCCTGGAGCATTGAGAAAGTCGTTATTCATGATATAGATGTATCAATCAAATGCTTTGTTCCTTTTAGTTCATTTGGTGATTTTTATGTTCAAGTTTTGGGCCGCCTACGTGCCGTGCGAGTCACAATACCTCAATGCTGTGCAGCTGACTCTGGAGCAAGTGGATTTGATAAAGAGGCTCATAGATAAATATTCTCAGCATATGCAGTTCGCTGCATCCTCAAGAGGCAAGTAAAAATTTCCAGCATGTATTATTTTCTCGATCCCGTGAAAAAGCGATAGAATTAATTTTTAATGAAGCTTCGTTATATAGTAGTAAAAAGCTTGTAATGACTTTTTTTGGTTCGTGACTAATGAGGTAAATTTTTT
This sequence comes from Cremastinae sp. B BG-2022a, assembly GCA_030522605.1. NCBI lineage: Eukaryota > Metazoa > Arthropoda > Insecta > Hymenoptera > Ichneumonidae > Cremastinae sp. B BG-2022a. Next base: position 2,924 of record JAPYYX010001464.1, on the reverse strand, counting down.
GTGACGAAAAATGTGCAGAAATTATAGAAGCTCATTCCCGAGGTAGAATAGCGTCACTGATCGGTGTCGAGGGTGGGCATAGCCTGGGGAGCAGTCTCGCTGTCCTCAGAACTCTATATCAGTTGGGCGTTCGTTATCTGACGCTCACACACACGTGCAACACGCCATGGGCGAAAAGCTCATCGGTGGAGCAGGAGGATAACGGTGACGGTATTTCGCTCTGAATTTCATTAAATTAATGAACAATTTTGGAAAAACGTCCGAAATCTTAATAATTCGATTACTCGGCATAATAACATGAAACGTTTCGAGCTCAGGTGGAGGATTAACGAATTTTGGCAAAACGGTTGTACGAGAAATGAACAGATTGGGAATGTTGATTGATCTGAGCCACACTGCGAGAGCGACTATGAGGGATGCCCTTAAGGCCAGCAAAGCGCCTCTCATATTTTCGCACTCATCAGCTTTCGCAATATGCAATTCGACGAGAAACGTTCCCGACGACATACTCCAGCAGCTGGTGAGTTAATCGTAGTAGGTAGATATAATACATACGTTAGGATTAATGGACATAGATTATTGCAATGTCTAATGGTTAAAAAGAATAAAAGTCACTATAGCAGCTGCAAAAATGATAAACTTGTTACATCCGAAATTGGAGTGTTGAATGTCGAATGAATAAAAAGTATAAAAAGTATTATCTATATCGAGGAATGAACGAACTCGAACCACATGGATTTCATCAATTTCCGGCCTCGCACCTTAACTCTTGGCCTCTGGCCTGGTAGTCGACAAGAGGTTGGAAATAGAGCAGTCTCGGAGGCTGAAGACTGTGGAAGGGTGGAAGAGCGGTAGAAAAGCGGATGGGAGCAGGAGCAGATAATTACCGAGCTTGCGAGCGAGGCTTCGAATAGTCTGAAACAATTACCACCCACGATTCCTTTCCATTCTTGAGTTTTCTACCCCATTAAGAGAACCCATCCCCTATATACGTTCGACGCTCCGACTTCGTTAAAGGGTTAAGCTATAGCGGATATTCCACGCCCACACTCCAACGATGCCTTCCTTTATACGCTCTTCCCATTTTCCTACCTGCTTTCGTTGAAATTAACATCCCTCGTCCGAACTTCCATTCTTCACTTTGTCTCTCGATTATTACCTACGTTTTCCTCTCATTTTTGAATTTCCATAAGATGAAATCATGTAAAAATGCTGAGTTAAGGAAATGAAAAAAAATTAAGACGAATGAATATGGTGATTCAGTCATCTGGAATAAATACGGCATATAATAGTATATTGGACGTTTACGGATTTCCATTCATGCAGACGTTGATTTGTTTCCAACGAACCGGAAACGAAATAGGCATTACACGGATATGCGGAGAGAAAGCAACAGTGGAACGAGAGCAAAAAAATAGACGAGATAAAAGAGTTTTTCAAGGGAATGAGAAAACCAGGAAATAGAATGTTTTTTGAATCGAATTCCTTGCAATTAGATAACGTTTGAGAATTTTATAAATTCTTTCGATACGGAACTGGATAAAGGGAGAAAAGAGGAAACAAGAAATGTGAAGAACGAAAATAAGCTCAGAAGCGGTAGCTAGAAACGAGAGTCTCATAAAGATGTATAAACGTTCGAATGAAGCGAGTAGAAAATCGAACAAACGAGGCGTGCATACGGTATATTGGTTTTTTGTAGTTCGCCTTCATTTTCTCCCTACATTATCCTCAGTCATGTATATGCATTTTTTCGAATAGTTCCCTTCGATTAATAAATAACAAAAATACCTTGCCGCTAAACTCGATTAAAAGTCATCAATGCAGAAAAAAAGTATTTAATCTGTTAGATGAACAGCCAACTGATGAAATTTCCTAAATCGAGAAATTTCAGTCGAATAATTATGCAATTCTTCAAATTTAAAATATTATTATTGTAGTAACGCGAATTCGATGACACGCGGAAAGGATTTTTTTACTTTCCTTATTTAATTCTCCCCTTCCTCGGAGAAGGGAAAACCTGATAAAAAAAGAGATTTTGCGTTGGAGAATATTTTTAAGGCCATAAAGTAATACACAACGATTCTATTTTAGTTGAAAGGAACAACACCGTCTTTTTAAAATTGTTAAAATACCTTTGACGAATGTTTGGAGGATTCAGCCGAAGGTACTGACCAGCGATGATTTTTGTAAGAGGGGCAGATTTTCTGTGGCCACTCAAGACGACCGACCTTCTAACCATGATAATTGAATTAAATTTTCGCCTACTTTTCATCACAGAAGTTCATTGCGTGTCCGACCTCATCCCGTTTTTGTTTTTAACCCTCCGTCTATGTACGGGGGTCGATTGTGTCCGTGCCAAAATTACTTTTCCGAATTTCTCGGAAATTTTACTTTACATTTATTTAAAAAAATATATTAAAAATCAAAATACCCGAAAAATTACTGTTCGTACTTATAAAGGGCATCCTAAAGATGAACCATGAATTTTTTCAGATTTTTTTATCAAGAATTGTGCACTTGGTAGCGCGTCGCCGAAATCAACCTCCCTACATACGCCGAAGGTGCTAAAAAATCCTACATAGACGGAGGGTTAACCCTTACAAGGTAACGTCGCGTCACTCGTGTCTCGATAATTTGAAAAAAAGTGTTCCATGTAGTAAATTGATATAGTATATTATTTTTATTCTAGGATAATTAATAAGGCACCGTGATTTTTTTCAGATTTTTATAGCATTTTAAATCATTTTTTTAAGCATCGAAGACGAGTAACGCGACGTTACCCTTTAACGGTACTAAAAATGACGTTACCTTTTAAGGTGGTTCGGTACATAAGCGAGTATGATCAGAATGTGATAAAATTTGGTCAGGATGATCTTTAACATAAAATGCGTGAGCATGATTTTTTTCAAAATTTTTATCTACAT
>JAPYYX010001463.1:0-15259 GCA_030522605.1 Cremastinae sp. B BG-2022a | reverse complement strand
TTTATATCCGTTTATTTAATAATAACGAACATTGTTTTCATTTTTTATTCAATTCTGATCATTTTTCGATTCCCTATCTATTTTACGTGTTAAATTCTTAAGTTTTATGACAACTGTACCGAACCACCTTAAGGGTTAAGAACATTCAAAAACTAATACTAAGGCCTACATAATTTTCATATCATTACTATTAATTCTAAGTGCAAATTCATCATTGAGTGGTACGAATATTGAAAGATAAAAGTGATTTCTACCTCGGCTGACCGAGCCTTGTAATTACTACTGGAATCGGTATATAATGAAAGGGAACGAAAAATGATACGTTCGCAAGAGCACGGCAATTTGGTCGAAAGCCAATGTTAAATGACCACGACAAATAATCAAGGCATTGTTTTATTAATAAATGCTCTGTCCTTCAAGGCGGTTCGTTCTGTAATAACATTAAACGGGGGACGACAATTAGCAATGTTCCATTAGCCCCATCTACCATAGGGCGTGGCACATTGGCTAGTAATAATTCTCTAAATTGAATTCCTCGAACCGACTAATTCGATGCTGTTGAACCAATTCCGCAATCAATTAGTGTTCAGAAGAAAATCACAAAATATGGATGATTTCTTCAATTTTCTCGCATAAATGTTCAGATAAAAACAGAATATTTTACAGAGCTCGATCTCAATATTTCCTCTAATTGCAAATACACGTGCTGTCGATGTGAAGCTCAACTTGCACTGAGTGCGGATCAACTTCTGAACGGGCGATGGTTTTTTCTAGGTTTCTGAAGGTCGCAAAACTTTAAAAACCCAGAAAAAACATCACCGTCTAAACGGTCACGGATTTTCCACAGTTTCCTCGAGCTTTCGTGCAAATGTGCCACAGGGTTGGAGAATATAGTACAGTACGATACAATACAGCAGACTGCAGATGCAACAGGAGAAAAATAACGCGCGAGTAGGCCAGATAAAAATAAGGGATCAAGAATTAAAAAACCTAAGATAGGGCTAGAATTGTAAAAACCGCGGATAAAAACATATAAAATCATTTACTGATACGAAACCTTAAAATGATGCAGTTTTTCAACAATCTTGTGTGTTTTTTTATTCATAAGTTCCTTTTGAATTTATATGCTTTATTTGTTATTAGGCTGCAAACGGTGGTCTGGTGATGGTGACTTTCTACAATTACTTCGTAAAATGCGGACCAGAGGCTAGCGTAGCCGACGTTGCAGAGCACATTTATCACATTAGAAATGTAATTGGAGTGGAACATATTGGAGTCGGCGGCGATTTTGACGGTATCAACAAGTGCGTGCCTTTTCATTTTTATACCATAGTAACGTAAAAATAAGATTAATGATGATCGATTGTTTATGGTACAGTGGTAACTTCGAAGATTTATTGAATTTTCTGGTGCAACGAAGTATGATAACTCCAGACGTAACTCCACCACTTTAATGAATGTAATTCAATATTTAATGTATACAAATTTGTACACAGTGAGTTTTGTTATCGTCAGTTGCAGCAGAAACTAAAGCACTTGCACTAAAGAACTTCAAAAATAATTCACACAAACTGAGATCAAAATAAAATAGCACAAGAAGTTGAAGAGGTTAAATTCTGTAGTTTGGTCTATTCGGAAGAAATATTTATCGTAGATTAAGATGTGGGTACATTTACAGAACCCCTCGAGGTCTTGAGGATGTCTCCAGGTATCCTGAGCTCTTCGCCGAACTTTTGCGAAGTGGCAAGTGGAATGTCATCGACTTGAAGAAAGTTGCTGGTCTCAATTTGCTCAGGGTATTCCGAGAGGTGAGTTGAACCGACGCACGGTCAAAAAGCCACTTTACTTTTCAAGTGTCTTTAGAGATCCTCGAAAAACTCGAAAAAATAATCTGGCTAATTCGAAAATAGGATTTCATTAAGTTCTTGGTTCGTACTCGAAAATTTGATAGAACAGAAAATTCCAAAAATTTCTCTTGGTGACCAGGAAACGAGAGAGATTTTTTTTTTATAAAATGAAAATCGTGAAAAAAACCCACTGGGATATGTGGTATTCAAATATTGAGAGAAAAACATTGAATCAACGAATTGGTTATATTTATTCTGTAACAGTAAAGTATTTATTTTACTAAGTAATTAATAAAATGTATGTAATTGGTTATGTACTTGATTACTTCGTTTGCAATATTTCACCATACCGTTTCAATAAACGATATGATAACATGAAATGATCAAAAATACTGAGAAAAACACACGTTGAATATTGATTTAACGTATCCATGCTGTCATTAGCCAACCACATTCTCATGTTTATTCATTTTTATAATTAAAAAAACGAGGCGAAACAACAAAAAGTTGCAAGGTGAGCTTTGTACTCTTATTTTCGAGCCTCACTCAGGAATAATTTGAAAGAGCAGGGAGAATTGAAAGAGCGCAGGGATAATTTGAAATTTGAAATATGAGAAAAATTCAATTAATACAGGAAGCAATGAAAGATTCGTTATTAATTAAACGGATATAAATGAAAAAGGTAATTCTATTGATGATTCACTTTTCTAAAAATTAAAAAATAACAATTCTGAAAATAAAGCCCCGGTAGGGGGGTTGGAGGGGGGAAGCCCCCCCCCCCCACTGTCATAAACCTACATTAAATGAAAAAGTTGCTCCTTTTGTTATTTTTAACCCCCACTCGCCTTTTGTTATTTTTAATTGTCGATATCTTTGAAGGGGTGACCGACGCGATTTCTCTCCGGCATTGTATTCAGGAGATCAAACACTATAAATCCCCCACCCCCCTCCAAGAGAGAGGGTATCATCCGAATAACTACCCCTGATATGATCATTTGAACCATTTTTCATCGAATCTCCCCCTCGTTTTTTGTTATTTTCAATTGTGGATGTCATTGCAGGGGTGGGAGGAGATTTCACTTCGACATTGCATTCAGGAGGTCAAAAACTATAATTTCCTCCAACCCCCACCCCCGAAGAAAGGTGGGGTCCATCCAGAATATCCAAAAAGTGCATGATATCGAAAATAAATAATTTTACGCAAAATTGAATTAATTACTGCATAAAGTGAGATTCCCCCACCTCAATTTTATTATTTCAACTATGCTCTATTAGATACAATTCATCAAAAACTTCCCCTCCCCTTTTTTACGATGCTTCCGCGCTTCCAGACAATTACCCAAGCTGATTTTTAGAAAAGTGAATGATCGATAGAATTACCATTTTTCTTTTTCGAAAATTTACAGGTCGAAAAAGTGAGAGACGAAATGAGAGCGGCAGGAATAAGGCCATCGGAAGAATTTTACGAATCTCCGGACACAATGGGCAACTGCGCGCTCGACATAAATTCCGTGCAACGCGTTACCGAGGTGTGACTACCCTATTGGATGTATCTACTCTTCCTGTTCTACTTCGAGGACGATATCTCGGAGAGGAGCCTTGGCAGCAAGCTCGAAAGCTCAAGGGCTCGTTTCTTCGACGTTCCGAATGAAATCATTCTATCGTGAAGTGACTATATTGAATGTAGAAATGACGAACTCTAAATCATGAACTGTTCCCGTAACTACTTCATCGTCAATTGATAATTTGTACATTTATTTTTTATCCACAATGTCATCGCAGGATCATCTTTTAAATTGAAAAATTAACAAAGAAATAATTGTGATGTGAAAGTGTGGAAAAATTATCATTTTATCCAATGTTGAAAAAGTGGAGAAAAAATGCGAAAAACTGTCAATAACATGAGACGAAGAAATTGAAGGAAAAAAGTATGTAAAAAGACGTTGTGGAATCAACTAAAAATTAAGTGAATCTGTTTTTTTTTCGTTAATTAAAAAATGATTATTTATCTCTATTATTTGCCCATTTTTTAAAATAATTTTTCATTTACATTGTCGAAAAGAAATTCCGAAATTTTCTCAATGACCCGCATCTTCTTTAGCTAAAAAAATAATAAAATTTCACATTGTTGGGTGTGATTGATGTCCCTGAATGGAACGTAGATTTAATAATCACGAAATGAGATCGACAATTGATGTATCAACCGACTTGACAACTTGAAAAACATTTATTGTACAAGGGAAGAGAGTGCGGATAAGCGATGTTGATTTTATAACGTCTTTTTGTAAGTATGCGATGTTCCCAAGGTCAAAAGGTCATGGAGCGTATCAATTGATGCGAGGACGAAGGAGCTTGGTTGAAAAATCGTGCAGAGCGTCAAGACAATCGATACAAAAAGGAATAAAAATAAATGAACGGCGCGGATCGTTAATCGATTATTCAAATACGTGACCCTCTTCGCGAATTTTCCATTCGTTCGATCTTCAGAAAGAAAGAAAAAAGAAAAACACACTCTACCTGTCTGTGTCCCGTGTGCACTTAATTCCGTAATCCGTGCTCGGATTATCATCCTGTGGACGTTGAAAAAAGTGGAAATATAAAAATAAACACTGTACCAATACAAAGCGATATAGTCTCGGTGATAAAATAAAGAGAGGAATAAAATAAATATGGGATCAACTTCCCCGCATGGATGACACTGAAATGCTCCTTTTTCGGGAGTGAATCAAAGTATACAGAATCAAACACCGTTGTATCTAAGCAACGGATTCTATGAAATAAATGTTTCTATTGTAAAGAAAATTACCTCATTCCATCGATTGATTTATTGATTCTCCTTCTTTTCATTTCGACGAGCTTTCGTGATCTTTTGATATGCAACCCCGCCAAAATATGATGGCGTCCGTATGAGCTTTCAACGTTCGCCACGGAGCAGCACCACCGCGCGGATGCTCAAAATTTAAATTTGAAATCCGTTAAAAAATTTACTAATGAAATATTGATAAATAAATAGATAAATACTTTATTCATGTGGAAAATTTAACCCTACAAAATAAAAAGTAACAAATTTTGATTAGGTCTCAATTCTAAAAATATTTTGCTCTTTTTATTTTATCTTATTTTATTTTTACAGGCTAAATACAATGTGAATGACTATGTAAAGTTAATCAACGTTTGTTTTTCTTCGATTTGTGCTTTTGCCTCGATCGATCCCTCTCCTTGTGCTTGTGTTTATGCTTTTCCTTTTTCGATTTTTTAACTTTACTTCGCTCAACCCACTTTCCTTTGCTTCGTTCGCCGTTGTCACTGATTTTTGTCACAACAACACTTTTGAAAATTGGTTTTTGAGATTCATTGTCTTTCGATGAGGAAGCTTCGTCTCTAGATGATGTATCCCCAACTCTGCTAATCCTTTCCGGAAGGGCAGGACCATACATGTCTGGCAATGATTCTGTTCCTGATACTAAATTATTGTTTTCCACAGAATTATTCTTTTCTACTCTTTCGCTCTGTCCCTTAATTGGGTTCTCGTTACTTTCATTGGATGATTTTTTGTTTTCCAAGAAATTCACAGGTTTATCAGACTTTGTGAGACTGTCGAGATCCAAATCAGCAAAAATTCCTCTTGGCGGTGAAGTGTTTCTCAACAAATTCATCTGTTCAATTTGGCCAATACCAGATTGCCCAGGTTTACCTATAAGTAAAGATTTTACAGCCTCGCTGTCATCCTCCTCGTCCTCTTTATCGGAGGAGGATTCTTCGCTGCTGCTGAGGAAAATAGCTTTGAAAAGATCCTTTTTTTCTGAAGAATTATTTTTGATATCCGTAATATCTGTTTCCATCTCCACTGGTAAATTAGATTCTGTATTTTCCGTGCTGATGTTGTCATTCGCGATATTACGAGTGGTCGAAATATCACCACGTCCAAAAACTTTTTCGTACGAAGCTTCAAAGCTTCTTAGTTTATCTGTAGATTTGCTCGATAAGGATTCAGGATCCGAAACGTCAAGGACTCTCGGTGAATCGGTTTCGTCGTTTAAGCATTTTCCCGATGGAGTATATGGTATGTGAGGCTCTTTGTATGTCCCCGCTGTGTCCGTAGCTCCCTCAAATTTGACATTAAATCCATCAAAAGTGAGATTTTCAAATACAGAAAATTTCTTAGTCTTTGTTTTCTCTTCGCTTGCACACCCACTTCGAGGAATGGGAATATTGAACCTCTTGCAAACAGTATTGGCAGGTTGCCAGACATCACGCTGTCTCGTCAACTTTCCAAAAAGTTTCATCTTCGCAGCGTTCCTCATTTGTTCCTCAAGAGTCCTGGGCTGGGATATAGTTTCTATTTTCTCACTAACGAATTTCTCATTGGTCTTTGAACAGCTGGGAGCACTCGAGTCCACAGAAATTTCCTCAACCTGGCCAGGCTTTACAAAAATTCTTGCTGCTTGCTCAAATTCCTCTGTTTCTTGCTGCCTCTCCCATTCTGTCATTGAGAGGAGTTGTTCCTTCTCCCATTTTTCTTTTTCACCTTTCCTTGATAATTCTACGAATTTTTCAAAACGAGCTTGTTTATCAGGATCTGATATAAAAGGTCTCGCTTTTGGAGTTCCAGAAACCTCTGCTTTAAAGTCTCCGAGATTTTTCAAGCTGCCAGTGGTTTCGTTCTTATTCTCGACACCTCCACTCACGAAACTTTTCAAGTTCAGTTTATCCATCCAACTCGGATTTGCTGACTTATTCTGTGATTCCTGTTGTCTCCTTTCTTCGATCTGTTCCTTGCCATGAAGATTTAAAGTTCTCGTAATGATATTGGAAGCCACACTGTTAGATTTTAAAGGTACAGCATTTGATTCCCCATCAGTTCTCGAATTTTGAGGACTTTCACCGAGAATTCTCCCTCTGTCGATCGCACTCAAATCAGGTCGAGCTGGACCTTTCGGTGGTTCGATCGGGGGATAAAATCGACTTTTACGGACAGCGTGAACAGGTTGAAAATCCTTTGGTAATTCCGGTGGTTCGAAGACTTTTTTTCTTTCCAATCGTTTAGTAGCTGGTACGAAGTCTTGGAGATAATTTTCTTTACTATTTTCAGCATCGTGCTTACCCGACCATCGAGATTTTCCGGCTTTCTTCTCAGGCCCGAGAGAGAAATCGTAACGGGACATGTCGTCGCGTTGATAAATATCCTCGTCATCAGCCTCGAAAGCTCCAACACCAAAGGCTTGGCCTCGTATCGACAATTTCTTATTTTTTTCCTGGAGATTAAAGGACGAGGGAGTTTCGAAAAGATTTACGTGTCCAGAAAGTACAGGACGTCTGTCAAGACCCGTGTAACCGATGCCAAAGTAATTATCTTTTGGGTTACAAATGAAAAGCTCATAATCATCAGGAGCAAAAAGTATCTCCTCATTATTATCTTCTGATGCATCAGAGTCTGTATCTTCAGGTTTTCGCATCTGATTCGGGAGAGAACAACCGTAAATTTTTATTTTCTCGTTTCTTTCTCGCGTTTTGATTTTTTCCCGCTTTGTAACTCGTGGCCCAATACCTTGACCAGGACGCCAACCCATTTTTTTCAGTAATGTGACTCCAACTGTGTCTCTGCAAAATAATCAAAAGTCTGTCTTTAAATATTGAATTTTTTCGACAAAAGAGTATTGAATTTACACACAAGTGTAGTGTATAGATTTAATAGAGTAAAAACTAAAAAAAAGTAAAACTTACTTTACAGGTTTCAGTAATTCTTGCAAAACAGGAACACCAGGAATAGGTCCATCCTGATGTCTTTGTCGCTCCCTTTTTGTGCCTCTCTTACTGTGGTCCATAAAATCACTATTGGCTCTTATAGCTGATGGGGCTATACCAAATTCACTCGTATCCTCGTCATCCATAAAATCTTCAGGTCGTTGAGAAAAGCCTCCAGCCTTGCTGCTCCTTGACGATTTGAACTGCTGAGGCCTCCAACCATCTCTTGTGCCGACACTATTGAAATATCCAGCGGAAAAACCTCCCGTAAACGCACCATGAAATCTTCTTCGTCCCTGATCATCGAGCGCATATTGATCCTCTAATGTTACCGGCTTTTTTCTAGGTAGATTATCTGTATAAACAAGTTTTATATGGTATGAAAAAGTTTCACAAGTCATATAAATTAAAACAATTTTTTAAATAGATTTTGTGCTAGATTGATATGCACTTATTATACGTAAATAAAACGATTGTATGAATAACCTAAACGTAATTTTTCGAATTTAATTACTTACCTTCATCTAACGGCTCCAAAGCATTTCCAAAAGTCACAAAATTTTCATCATCCGAATCAGTCATTATGTTTTACTTGTTAATCAGTAATACGATTAAATTCATTCGTCTCTTATTTCTGATTATGAAATGAATTCGGTGCTCACGTCGTTAGGACTGTGACGGTTTTTTGAGGTTAGAACACATTTCCGAGAAAGAGAGCAAGTGCATCTGTCACTGACAAACTTCACATTACATATTATCAGAAACACGTGTATTATTGTTGATTATATAATTTTAATGATTTTTAACCTTTGTCTCACAAAAAACATCGATTCTTTAAAATTATTGCAATAAATATTAAGCTTCATCAAACATTCGAAGTTATTCTTATGCGCTGAGTCAAGCGATAACCTCAAACTAGATTAAAAATAAATACGAGTTGGAGTACAAAAAATAAAAAATGAAACGATTTCATATGATGGATGATGGAGAGGCAATTTCAAATAAAGGTAGATTATTCTTACGTTAGAATGTTATATTATTTTTATATCTGCAATCATTTTTTTTACTTCATCCACAGTTGTATTGGTTGAACGGAATCCAACACCACAAGGTATTGCATTGATAAATCCTTACACAGTAGGAAAACGATCACCAAATGACTTGGTAGAATTAGCAATGGAAATTCAACAGGTGAGTTACATTTTCTGGTGATTATGAATTACTGCGTCGCTGCTAAACAAACTAAATTAATTTTGATATTGCAGGCCGACAGTTTTGTCAGAGCCAATGCTCAAAATAAATTACACGTCATAGCAGAGCAAATGCGTTTCCTCCAGCAACAAGCAGAGAAAGTCTTGCTCGAAGCCAGAGAGCATGCTTCTTTGCATCACGTGTCCTGCAACTTTGTAAAAAATTGTGGCAAAATTTATCATCTGTACCAGCGAGAATCTGGCCAATGTTACTTCTCTATGCTGAGTCCAGAAGTGAGATAGTTTTTTAATAACAATAAAGTGGCTTCGTAGTAACAATATTGGCAATGTTAGAATTTGATAGTAATTACTTGCTTCGATGTAACTGAGCTTTTTTTCTATTGTCAGGAATGGGGTGACAATGCTCCTCAGCAGAGTTACAAGGGCTCATACAGACTGGAACACGATCATTCTTGGACGCCTATTTCTGAATTACAGACCAGAGACAACGAACTGGCCATGATCAACAAAATTCTTGAAACCAACAATGGTCTCTCCATAGAACTTGGAAAAAATATGCAAATTGACTGACAGTCGTCATCCACAGCATCTTATATATAAGGACAAGAACCTTTTTCAGTTATTAACCAAAAGGAAAATAACTTTGTAATATAAACTACAGTCTAATCATTACATACTGATGTATATATGTTATTATTAAGTAGACAAACAATTGAGCTTGATGAAATGATAAAGGAAATGCTGTTTATTCTGACATTGAATGCAAGGATCTAGTGACATTACTTTTCAATAAATATCTAAATAATTTCAATTGCGAACATGATTATTGATCGACTGTACGCAATAAAAGGTTTTTTGCCGAGAAAAATAGGTATTGAGCAGATTACGATATCACTAGAGGAGATTACGTGTACTTAACATCTAGTTGATACTTTTTGTCCAAACTAACAACAATCACTGCGAATTGTTGTCTATGAGAGATATTACTGAAAAAATATTTATTTCATCATAAATCTCTCAGAACACTTCAGTGCACCCGAGTGTGTTCTTCATCAAAGCTAAGCTCGAACCTTCAAGATTCTCGTGCTTCTCAGCCCGATTTGTATAGACACGGTTTTCTCCGACCGTGAAAAATAAATGAGCCTGAAGCGAGAATACTTCTAATCGTAGACTACGAGGGCCCAAACAATTACGCTAGTTTTTCTCGTCTAGAGAAAACTGTCATTAATAATACGAGCTTAAAATCGTTATCCGCATTACTCGACATCTTAAATTGGAGGTGAGGAAAGTTAGGTTTTTTTTCACATTTTCCACCTACCATAGGACTGAAAGATATCGAGTTTACGATCACGGAAACCTATATTTTCCTCTCTCGTTCCACCATAGTGTACTCCTATTGTACCTTTCGAATAACAAAAATCTTTAACTGAAATTAAAAAGGCTATTTTATCATCTAAAATTTCAAATAATTGTACAATGCAAACAACAAACCATCAACTGTATTCAGTGACAAGTATTTCATTTTTATCTTCGAGGAATTCATTTCCTTCGAGTAAAAATAAAGACAACAAAAAAGAACGGGAAGAAATACGATCGAATAACCGAGGTACTTTACTTGATGTGAGCCCGTCGTCGGCGTCATGTAACGTTAACTCTGTGAGCTGAAAATGTGAAACTTGTTGATTACGATGGTTATTCTCGCAAAAGCACATTTATAAAAGTATAAAATTCCATTTTCTTCTACATACACTGGACTGGTATCCTCAAAGTTTCGTTATCCTTTATTATACATTCGTGAGTCTGTGTATGGAACAGGTACTGGAGTAAAAGCTGTTTGTCCTCTCCGAAACATGGATCATAAAATCCTGGCAGTTCACTCTGTAAAAATAAATTTTTGTAATCTTTTTTTACCTAAATATCTGTAACGTTCAATATTTTCTTAAAAGATTATCAAATTCCTGTAAAACAAAAATCCTAACAATCTTAAAATGAATAGTTCTTACAATATTAACAAACTTTAATAAGGTATTGAGGATGGTTTTCATAAAAAATTTTATTCTAGCTTGACGGTTGTACTACTTCGAAAAAAAAATGAATTACCTTTGACGACTCGTGCAGAACTAATTTCGAGTCAATCACGAGACATTGCAGTGGTACGGTCACGTCAATTATTTCATCACTGTGGGATTCGGCAGCTTGAACGCTACTAACTTTTTCATCAGGATATACGAATCTTCCGTAAAGCGCTTTAGTAATGACGAGACCTTTTTTGGCTTCTTCCTCAGCTCGAATTCTGCTAAAAGTCACCATCATCAACTCTACCGCCCCTTTCGCCTCTCGTTGCTTCTCTAGCATTCTTGTTCTGTTCAATTCTTTTTGTTTCTGCTTCTCACGCTCCTGTCGCTGTTTGACAACTGGATCGACAATAAACTTTTTAACAATCGTCCACGTTATCAAGGGTGTTACTGTCGCGTAAAATACGGGAGCTGGTAAGACTTCGTCGCACAGATGAATTGGAAATATATACGTTTGTGATGCACGCTTAAGTTTAACTGTTAAAGTCACACCGCTTGGGACTCCAATTTTAACAGAAGCGGATAGGTCACTGTGATTCGAAACTTTCTTTCGAGCTCCGTACTCGAGATAAGCTCCAGCAGTGCCGAGCCTGGAAAAAAAATAGATAATGAATAGTGATCAATTTTCTTTAATTTATTGATTCGTCATACTGACTTGATATTGCCATGAAGCTTCAGCTCTTTCTCCTGCATTTTGTACATATATCCTAGACTTATGTGCGAATGCAAAAAACCGAATGAGATGGTAATTGAAGTTCGAGAATTCGGCGTGTCTCTGACAACTACTGTACTCATCGAAGTCCGATTTCCGGATTTGTATGTCAAGTATCCGGCAGTGTGCGTATCCAATTGCATCCCGATTCCTAAAATGACGTGAGAACAGAAGTGAAAAAATTTGAGAAATTCGGTTAGACTCGCGAGAAGTCGAAAAGAATTTTGCTCGTTGCTCACTTCCAACTAAACTAGGTCGGGCTTCATGAGGCCCGAATTTCAGGGAGACTGCACCGTTACAAAATATATTTTGCGTAAGTATTCTGTTTCCAGTCAAAGAAATCTTTGGTCCATCACCAATACCGAGATCGAACTCGGCCCAGGCTTTTTCTGATATCGTTCTCCTAGCAGCGACGTTCAGTGTCCCGTAACCCGTGCCGTTCTGAGTATCAATCTGTCCATACATGATCATAGTGTCTCGTAACGTCAGAGGCGCTTCGATAGATTGAGAAAACGACATTCCACTGACTTCCACAAATGAGAGCACCCCTGTTCTGTAATTAATCACGTAACAAGAGAATTTTTTACAATTATTCCAAATATGACTGAATGAGAAATTCATTAATTAAAAAGAGACATACCGATCGTCATAGTCGTCATCGTACGTAGTGAATAAATCAGTGGCATTTATATTTACTGTTACATTCCCTGTTGGATTTGTCCTCTGCTGAAGCCTGCTTTCCTCCCTTTCCCTCGCTAGCCTCTCATACTCCTCTTTGATCTCTTGGGGGGTTTTTGTTCTTTGAACAATTTCCCATCCTTTCGTTTGAAGTCCTCGTACACCCAGAGAGTCATAGATTGCTCTCTGGTGCGGATTGCTCAGGACTGAAATGATTAGAAAGGGTAAGAATGATTGTACTACTCTGTCTAACAACTATATTGCGATTCAAAAATTTCTTACCTTCGTATGCCCTGCTAGTGTGATTGAAGAGAACTTCTGCCTTTTTCTTAAGCTCGGGATCAACATGTTTGTCAGGATGATAGAGCTTACTGTGCCTGCGGTAAGCGTATGTAATCTCCTCTGGAGTTGCCTGGATTTAAAAAAATAAAAATCAAATAAAAACAGTTTTTGCAATTTTTTTAGTACTCAAGTAATGGATCAGATGTATAAAAATTATTCATCGTATTGATGATATTGATAAGAAGATTGCAAATTGATATCGTACATCTGATTCCATTCATTCAGGTACAGATCAAATTCAAGACGAATCAAACTAGTAAAAAGCTTAAAAAATCTACATTAAATTTTTGTCAGTCACATGGTCACAGTCAATTGCGATTAGCGAAGCTGGTTCTAACTTCAAGGAGTATTCTTCTTATATCAGAATATTGGTATGGATTTAAAAAAATGAAAATAAATAAAAACAATTTTTGCAAATTTTTTAGTATCAAGTAATGGATCAGATGTATCAAAATTATTCATCGTACTGATGATATTGATAAGAAGATTGCAAATTGATATCGAACATCTGATTCCATTCATTCGGTACAGTTCAGATTCAGGAAAAATTAGACAACTAATAAAAAGCTTAAAAAATAATACATTAAATTTTTGTCAGTCACGTGGATTTGATTGCGATTAGCGAAGCCGGTTATTACATCGAGAAGTATTCTCATTACATCAGAATATCGGTATGATAAAAAGTAACATTCGAAAACGAGCCCGAACTGGAGGAAAGAAAATAATGTTGTCCTTGGCAAAAATCAGCAAAGTACGAAGAATATTATGAAAAAAGAAAAATAGGTATAATCTTAACGGAGCAACGAGATATATACTCACATTTCTTGGCAGATTTAGGAATGTGTAATAATCCTCTTCGATCAAGTTATCCTGATCCTGGTCGTCATTCATTTCGAAAACTAAGATGTACACTAAACCGCACTACGATTTTCACACAATAATTGATGAAAAAAGCACTTGGAGACTCGTAGGAGAGTCGTCTCCGTTTTTTTTTTGCAGTCCGAGTGGTGCCTACTTTCTGCTCCTCCTCCGTGTGCTCTCTGACTTTTTTCATAGGTTACGAAATACACTCTCGAATGCCGGTAATGCAGCAAAGACGTTTTTTCATGGATTCTCGTCAGATGGAGCCACTCGTACCTTACAGCGAGTGGGACAAATCGTCGTTATCAATCGAATTTCTACTCTCCGAATTCGTTGCAGTGAGTTCGACGATTGGAAGTAACGATTTTGATTTTTTTCAATCGGTATTCTAAATTTATATCTTATAATAAAGATTTTTGTATTAAAATTTTAATCGAGGAAAATTTTCGAATTTGAAAAAAATGCAAAGTATGCTAGATTTTTGACGCTGGGAAAATTTAGAATCTGGCTTGGAGAGTATTTCAACATTTTGTACATGTTGACAATTTGTACGAGGTAAAGTGAAATATTCACATCATATGAAATTTTTAAAAAATTTGTGTCAACTCTAATGAAAATAGATTCACATGATAACTACAAAATTGAATGATAATTATCATTTTATAATTATCAATTTACTTTATTATAATCATCAAATTATAATTTCATCGATTTTTTTAATTCGTTCAAACACTTTTTTGATCTAAAATGCAAATTTTTAGGAACTTTTGTTGGAAAAAAATATAAATGAGAAAAAAATAAATAAAAAAAATGATCCGACGCTCACATTTATGTTATTGAAGAAACTTTGGAATCCAGAACCAAAATCGTATGTTTATCAAATAAAAGCATCACCTGGAAGTCCGCATATTTGTAAATAATAACATGTTCACATGTCTAAAAAAAAAATTTGTAAAAGTGACTAATATATTATTCTTCCTGTTGACTGACGTTTTAAAAAGCACTTCTGTAAGCATATATGTATAACAAAAATCAAATAATTGTTTCATCAGAGTTACAAAATAATTCGGGAATATTCAGACACGAGACGAAACTCATCGAATACAAAAAGAATGAAATAGCGTCAAAAAGCAGGTTATGTAAAATAAAAATATATTATTTAATCATAATTTTTAAGAAGAAATTGAATTAGGTACAATCCATGTAAAAGTATGTACAGAATAAAAATTTTGCGAAATTTAATTTTGTAGTCTTTTGAAAGGGTTCTGAATTTTTTGTGTATCTATTAGCTACAATAACGATTAATAACTTCTGATTATTAATTAAACCATTTTAACATTTAACATTGTTTAAACAATTAAAATAGGAAAATTAAGTGAAATGCTTTCAAATTTTGGAATTAGCATTGAACACTCGTATGAAACATATATAAAAGAAAATTTTACGGAGATACTACCTTTTTTGTTTATATTCACAACAGTTATGTGAATTTTCCATAAGACACAAAATGTTAAATTTTATAAAGTCCGAAAGTTCATAGCTTTAAAACCATTCAGTGAATCATTCTCAAATTTGGCACAAGGATTTTTTAGCCGTTTTCAAACAAGTCTACAAAATTTTAACTTTTTCTTACCATTTTAAAAATACCTGCAATTCCTCCTTAACTCATTACTATTTATTAATACATTGAACTATGATTATTATAAACAAAATATTATTCGCCGAATTATCGACTCTACGAGCTATGTTAAGGATTAAGCTAAAATTGGAGTAAAAATTAAAAAGAGT
>JAPYYX010001462.1:0-25217 GCA_030522605.1 Cremastinae sp. B BG-2022a | reverse complement strand
CATGGAAGCCTCTTTCAATAGATACTAAAATACAAAAAATTATGGAGAAAATCGGAGATGCG
The DNA here is from genome assembly GCA_030522605.1 of Cremastinae sp. B BG-2022a. Taxonomy (NCBI): domain Eukaryota; kingdom Metazoa; phylum Arthropoda; class Insecta; order Hymenoptera; family Ichneumonidae; species Cremastinae sp. B BG-2022a. The sequence goes on along the minus strand of JAPYYX010001462.1, from coordinate 25,155 downwards.
AAAGCTAGATGGTGTCCGAAATGGGGTGGAATGCCTCGTATATACAACTAAAAAGGTTGTAACTACATTTTTTAATTTGAACGTAACGTGGTAAGGAATTTTTTTTAATTTCCGTAAATTTTTTTCTGGCTTGATGCTTACGAGATAATGAGAAAAAAGTTATACCTTAAAAATGAATTATTTTACACATTTATGATTATACACTTTCCTGGAAACGAATAAAAAAAATTGCTGTCTATAAAAAAATATGTGGATACAATACATCCGAAGACATAACAATTTACTTATTGGAACCAATAACGGAGTATCGAAAAAAAACTATTCCGACTAATTGATCACACAATTTGATTATTCATCATTATATGCGCAAACTTTTAGACGTTACATGTATCGTTTCAAAGATCAAACAAAAATTTTCGTTAATTTTTTCTCTGTCCGCTACGGCCAAGCCGCGTGCATGAAAAAACGGTGCTCGTTAGCTTCGTGAGAAATTAATTATTTGCTCGCCATCGCCGCCGCAACGGTTCGTGTGCTCGAGTAATGGTGAAAAATGTCTGGATTGTGCAGGATTACTGGGTGGTCCTGCCGTGGAGAGAGAACAAGACGGAGAGGGAGGAGGGGAAGGGGGGAAAATTTTCTGAAGGGTACACCCGTGTACGCGAGGCCCGAGTGCAACCAAGCGCTTTGCTTTTCGTAACGGAACAAGAAACGCGAGTTGGACGGGGAAGTGTGAGGGGAGAGGGCCAGATATAAAAGGGCGGAGGCGAAAGAATAAGAAGAAACGTATCGGTGTGGCTCGTTACACTCAAATTGGAAGGAATGACTGAGTGTTCTCGTTATTCATCGCGAATAATATAGGAAAAGAGAAAAAATTGTATAACCAGCAACGACGAAAAATTCTCCTCCTACGGATCCGGTCTTCGCCTGTTTCCGAAGGGTGAATTCACGCCGTTTGTATATCCCTCTGAACCAAAACCTCCAATCTTTCTCCTTATTCCCATATCTCCCTCGTCCAAGACTTTCCATTATTTTTGTATATCGACTATGTTCACCGTGCCAAATTTTCGGTTCAATTTTTTTACCCATTTTTTAATAAAAAATATCCAAGTACCCAGAAAAGTAAATGGTATATGTCAAGATTGTGGCGAGGTCCCCCACATAAACTTGTCGCTTGTCCTCCATCCAAAGACATCAACGGTTGAAGTTAACAATTATCATGCGTATGCGAAAACAGTTGATGAGTGTAAAAGTGCGCAATTCAGGTTTTGAAATGATTTCAAAGCTATACAAATTTTTAATTCAGATTTGGGGATGGGTGCATTCGGTGGGTTGGGTTGAGTATATAAAAAACATTCTTCTCAATCAAATAGTTGGAAAACACTCAACCCAACCCATCCAAAGTGCACCCATACGAATAAGGGGCTTATATTCGTCACACTGAAAATTTCCTGCCATACCTATTGCACGAAATATCTATTGTAGAGTCGATTCTTTTTCCACGTTAAGGAGATAAAAAGAGATTTTGTATTTTTAAAAACCTTCAACTGTAACCGCTGGTAACTTTGGAAGGGAGGGGTAGTCCATGTAGGGGATATAATGAGGAGTCACCCTTCTACCCCCAGCCATTACCATTATGTTATTCAAAATGTATTGATAACAAAAGATTGAATGACGGCTATTAAGCAGAACTTATGTCAAAGTCGGTGACGGACTAGTCGTATCTTTGACCCTTCTACTCACACTGGGGAAACCACGAGCAAAGGTTAAGGGCAAGACTATGAAGGAACTGCAATACTGACCGGAGGACGGGTTGCTCGGAGTTTTCAGCTTGCCCTTTCTCCTCTTGTAAGATCAAGCTTCGAACCCTCGAAGCTTCAAGAACCGTTCATCTCTCGCCGGCCGTGTGTTCGGACCTCCTTGAACGGGGTGAATTGATAAACCGGCAACCCCCAGGATATCTCACCGAATTCTTGCGGTTGGTCACTATTCTCCAATACAGGGGTTCTCCATATTTTTATATCACTTTTTATTAACTACTAGCAAGATGAATTTTTTTTCTCTATTATACGATTCTATTCTTTTCTCAATCTATTTACTTTATGTAAAATGATTTGTTCAGAACTTCTAGAAATAAAAGTAATTATTTTCAGAATAGTTGTTGAGAATAAACGACAATGAATTCTGACTCCAATTGTTATAAGTGAGATGTCAGAGTCATTCTTCCCTCTCGTCGCAGATCGTCGTAGTCACGTGAATGCTTGATTTCGTGACATATCAACCCAAAATGTACGAGATAAGTGGTGACCTCGACTGTCAGCCACCTATTAGACATTAGTGTCGCTCGTCACGGAAAAGCAGAAAAAATAGTGGATATCCTGGTAAATAACCGAAAAGCACGAAGAAAAATTAGTGAGAATTTGTGCGGGGTCATACATACTCGTTCTTCAGCGCAATCGGTCGAATTTCGGGCGGCGTTGAGCACCCCAGAATCCTCGAACGGGCGAGCAGTGGGTCAAGCCTGAGAGCATTGTCGCCGGAAGTGCCCGTCGGGAGTTCCAAAGGTCGGGGTAATTGGATAGAGGAGATCGAGCACCCGATGACTCTCGGCTCCTTCTCTTTCTCGTGGCTCTTCGACACGAGAGCGTCTTGCCGGGCGTCCATCGAGAGGATCCCCTAACTCGGAAGGCTAATGCCGCAAGACCACTGTTTGGCCAGTCTCAACCTCTCTCCGAGCAAAACTCTCTCGCACCGTCCCTCATGGATTCTATGTATAAACCTGTCGTGCATGCCTAGCTTGACTCCGTCCCTTACTCGCACACCGTCGCTAATTTACAGTTATACCGATCTTTCCGAACGAAAATCCCTCTCGCGGTTCCTTACTATGGCTGATGCTTGTCCTTCGGTCCATAATCTCTTAAGGATGTGTCTCTCGTTTACCATTCGGTCTTGTTCAAATACATCGAGTGATTTGTATTAATCATCAAAGATATGACTTTTATAATTAAGCAGTTAGTTATTTGTTTATCCTGCACATCCATCCGTGGATTTTTACAGCCAACTTACAAACCTGTCCTGCAAACATTTCTAAGTTTCAGATTTAAGACTTTCGCCGTCCTTACTCGTAGTGAGAAAAATATTGGCTTCCGAATCGGAGCCGCGTTCAATGACTGTTTCTAGTCGATGTTTCGCAATCGTTCCAGACTGCATCTTCAAGGCGAGAGTTCTGATCTGAAGCTCTTCTGGTCAGGGTGTCCTATTTAACCAGATTCCGGAACCGTCACAGCTGAGTGATCAACCAATCAGGTTCCCACTTTTTTAAGTGGACAATTAAAAAACCGAGAGGATGATGTGCCAAATAGAATTAGTTGTATAACCTCTACCTTCATTGAAGTTGGTTTGGTGTTTATGAATTTCAAGACCTTCTCGATGTTTTCTTTCAAAATAACCTTGTGGGGTAGCTAATACTTCAAATTTGTCAAATTGTATGGAATGTTTTGTGTTCATCCAGTGTTCAGCTAAGGCGGATTGATTTATATGTCCGTATTTATTATATATATTTTTTTAATCGGCCAATCAAAAAAGCGGGAACCTGGTTGGCTGATCACTCAGCTGTGACGGTTCCGGGATCTGGTTAAATAGGACACCTTGAGCAGAAGAGCTTCAGATCAGAGATCTCGCCCTGCAGATGCAGTCTGGAACGATTGCGAAACGTCGGCTAGAAACAGTAATTGAACGCGGCTCCAACTCGGAAGCCAATATTTTTCTCATTTCTAAGTTTCCCCTCTCATTACGTCTGCAGCCTACTTACGCCCTAATCTGTATCGCATTGGTATGTCTTTGCACATGGGCACCAGAAAAGTGTAGAAAACCCGTACTGATACATTCTGTGACGTGAGAGTTTGACAACTTCGAAAAACCCAGAAAAAACCATTTCCCGCTCAGCGCTGGCCCATTATAGTCAATGCGAGTTAAGTGGTCACAGATACAAGTACTGGCCATGTCTAATGGCAGCTTCACTTGTGGGACCACCCGAACTCATCGACCATGGGTCCAAAACTGTCGGTTATACAATCAAGTATATTGGTAGTACTGACTTTTGGTACGTCATGGTAAACTGTATGTATTAATTTAGAATTAGTATTTTTGTAGCATTAAGATAGAATTATTCTGAATATTCCACGGAAGTGACAAGTATTAGCCGATGTTCGCGATAATTCAGTGGTCAGCGAGCGATTAAACTGCAAATTAGATAATAATTGGAAAGACGTAAAGTTTCGTGGGCTTTTTGGAGGGCTGAGTGGACATTACAACTTAACTAGAAAATAATTGTATATCCGAAAGGCGATACGCGGGCTGCGGGTGGAAAGCGACGAGCTTCTGCAGTGACGGGTTGCGCGGAGAGTTCGATAATGGGAATGCAAGAGGTGCCGTTAAACGCGCCCTGGGCGATCCCCGTGTGTGCGCCCGGGCTCCATTATCGAAATAGCAATTAGAATAAATCAAAAGTCCGCCTTCTGCAATTGGCGCACCGATTCCCTCGTAGAGACTTATCGTCCGATTTACGTTCGTTAGCAGCGTGATGCTCGTTCTTCTCGCTCTTGAGGCTCGTGCGGTCGTCCGTATCCGGCTCTCTCGCTCATCCAGTCAGCACTACGGTGCTCAGAAAGCTCCGAAGGGCGCCTTCCCCGCACCACTAACGCCATTACGCGTGACGCGAGCATTAATAACGCGAGCAAAGCTTTTGCGTCCGATTATAAAATGCGAACGAAAGCCCGGCCTATCCTCGCCTTCTCTTTCTCATCCGTTAAGATAGCACTTGACCTTTTTTTTCCTCTCATTCTCTCTCCAGCTCTCTCTTGCTCTCTGTCTTATCCTTTCCGACCCGGTTGCTTTTCTTTTTTCATCGCGTGACAGTACGGATTTGGGCTTGAGATACGAGGGGAGAGGAGATGGAAAACTCAGTGGGCTCGTTTGGCAGTTCTCGAGGATTCGGCGAACTCTCTCCTGGCGCGTTAACGGGGCAAACGACAACTTCGCGAGGGTGAAGCGGCTCGTGACTACCTCGGGACTACCTCCAACGGTTTTCTCACCCTACGAATATCGTATACATATTTTTTCCTGTGCCATTCTCCACGAATTTACTGTAATATACTGCTTGCTCTCCCAATAAGAAAAGAAGAGCAAAGTGAATGATCGACAAAAAAATGAAATTTATAAATATTTCATATTTCAGTACTTAAAATTCTTCTTACATTAATTCAAAATGTATGTAAAAAAATATTCATAGATCGTATGAAAAAAAAAAAATAATAAAACCAACAATATTGCAGATAACATGAAACTTTGTTGAGTAAACTTTTAATTGCATAATTATGATGAATATATCGTACAGCTTAAAAATCCTACCGACGTGTGCGATTGGATCTTTTCGAGGTGTAAATTCGATAAAACCTTCAAAGCATTACAATGTAAAATAATAATTTTTTTATGATAGAATACTTTGTTCGTCAGGTAATCTCATTGGGTAATTTACGCTTTTGCCAGGGTCGAATTAGCTGGAAACTGGTCGGTTTTCAGTGACCGGGACTCCAAGAGGCTTTCGAATATATTGCCCGGAGAAAGCGGGCTCGCGTTAAACGAACCGCAAGCCGACCGAGAGATCGGGAGGGGCGGAAGAGGACGAAAAGCATCCCTCGAAGCTGAGGATCGTGCGGCGGCTCTTCGGAGTCTATACACGGCATATTAACTCGACGTGTACACGTTAAATAAGCTCGAACGTCGAACGGGAGAGCTTGACTGGTGAACGCTTTGTGTGTCTTAACACGGGACCGCACCGGTACCGGGGCATTAAGTGTCCTCTCAAAAACCACCATACTTAATCTCCGTGTGTTCCGAAAGCTTGATGGACCCTCTAAATACCCCGAACGTTAGAAATACCTCGAGGCTCAAGCCGCAATCTTTTTCCGTCGTTTTTTTTCCGACCGTTTTGTTACAATTTATCCGGAATATGCTTTGTGCTTGACGAAGCTATCTGATTCGGTGTCGTATTAAGAATAAAAAAAATAAGAAAATTAACTTTACGTATGTTTTTTGTTGAAACTCGTACGAAAAATTTCTTTACGACCTTTTTGCCGGATCGTCTTTGCAACGTGTCTTTGGATAAAGTAGAAAAAAGAGTGGGAAAGAGAGGGAGAGGATGAAGATCGCGGATGGCCCCCGAGAGTCTTGAGTTCGAATCCCATTACCGGACTCGCGCCCGTTAAATAGGTCTCGCATCGTCGACCGGAAAATATACCTACACACGCATACGCAAGCTCACGTGGTCCTCTCGTGTCTTCCTCTCGCCAGCGGTATCTTCGTGACGGTGAGATTTATCTTCGAGTACACGCACGTGCTCTTTCCCTCTTCGCCACGTTCTCATGTCCTATACGATGGGAATCGATGCGTTCCATTAAGAAACTGCGTGATTGCTCTGTAGAATTGGCTATATCCGAGTTAACGTATCGAAATTTCGGACTAACTTCGGCCCAACGAAACTGGAAGGATTAATCCGGAAATAGAAGGAAAAAATAAGAAACGTGAAAAGCGGGAAGGAGAAAAAACAACAAGAACAAAAATAAAATGAAAAATAGAACACAAAATGAGAAAATAAAAAATGGATGTCGCTGGGCAATATATGCGACTTTTGGCAAGTGTGTTCTGCCGTTTCTGTCTCGTATTCAGTGTGCTCGAGTAAAACGCGAGCGACGCGTCTTACGTGCAAATACGGAGAGTTTGGCCCGAGGCTCTCGAAAGCTCCCGCGGATAAACTTCGAGCGCTCTCTTCCGTTTTCTTCACGTATTCTCTTTTCCCGTCGTCTCTTATCTCGCCGTCTCTCCTCGTTCGTCGTTCCTTCGGTTTTCCCGTCGTCATTGCCGCCACGTCGTTCCGTAACTCCGCAAGGACGGATTCCGCTGCTTTTGTTTTTTTCTCACCCTCGACCCGCGGAGAATAAGCTCCGCCCGGAACGAACGAAACGAAACGAAAATAAAATGTAAGTGGAAATTTATCGCCCCGGGCGATAGGAGACGTTTTCCGTACTTTTAAATATTTTATAAACTTTCTTTCTTCTTCCTCCGCCTCGTTCCTCGAGCTTCCTCGCCGCCCTCGTTTTTTCCTCGCGCGTATATACGCGCTAGACTTCAGGCAGTGATAGTAGTTCCTGGTCCACGCGGGCCCGGTTCCCAGGAGCTTCTCGAATCGACAACGACGTCGACGTGAAGAGGAGGAAGAAGGAGACGAAGAAGGAGAACACTCGAAGGTACTGGAAAAATAAAAATGAGAAAAGAGCGGACGGGGGAGAGAAAACGAGAGTGGAAAATGGGATGTGCTCTCTTTTACCAACCTATTCTGTCGATTTTCCTTACCTTTTTCTTTTTTCTCTCGCTCCTTCTTTCTTGTTTCTCCATCTCGTGAGCATAGCCCCGGATATTCCCCCTTCGTATATATCGTAATGTTATTAAAACTTCTAAATGGCTATGGATCGCTTCGCGAGTTACGCGTCTCTCTCTCTTTCTCTCTTCTTTATCATGCCTCACCCTCCAGGCGCTTTCGGCATTTTCTCTCCAGACTCTTATTTTCTGGTACGGAAGAGCAGGAGAGGAAAATCTAAAAAAATAAAGAACAGGAAAACGAAACATTAGTCGCTCGTGAGCATGATTTAATGACGAAGTAGCTTGGAATAATTGTGTCGAGGGAGGAAATTCGAGAGAAAAAAAAGATCTTTAACATAAATTAGTATTTTGTGATACAAGTGCGGAAAGTGAAGAAATGTCGAATCGCATAAATATGCGCATGGACCGAGATGACTTGCGACGAATATTCACTTGTGTAAGTGTGACAATAAATCGTAATTTTTTCACAAATCTTTATTTCATTTTAGTTGAAGTTAATGACAAAATCTGAATAATTGTCAATTGTGAAATTGATGTGCACAGAAAGCTTAGATTATTAAATGCGATATTTTTTTATTTCATAGCAGAAGGAAATAAAAAAAAGGGATGAAATTAGCCGCTTTTCTCGCACAAAAAGACTGTGGAAAAACGCACTTTTCAAGCCACCATTGAAAAAAATGAATTGATAGGTCATTGGGAATGATACATCGTCGGCTATTTATTTTCCTGGAAAATATATCTCCTCTTTTTCTCTCATCCCTATAATTATTCAAAATTGAGTGGTTAAATTTTGGGCGCAGGCAGACACTCGTGTGTGAAAGCTTCACGGTCGTAAAAAAGTGTTCGTATCAATTTCTTAGCCCGAAAGAGTCGAAAAAAGCTCCAAACGACGGGGCAGAAGTCTCGGGCCAATAAGGGAACCCCAGAATGGGGATAAGTAATAAGTTTTCTTTATCGTCTCAGCGAACTAATAAGCAAAGCGTCGAAGAAGCGAGTTGGAGGGAAAAAGAGGGAAAACCACCGAATCGCATGAATTATTTATGCTATCGGCGCTTGCTCTTTTTCTCTTTTTATCGCTCTCTGTATGTATATATGTATACGCGTCTGTCTCTCTCATCGTAAAGCAAGGTGAGTTTTAATATTCTGGAGAATATTTTCAGCGTCCGCAGATGAGACGTGCGGGCTTTGCCCCCGAGTTACATTCACGACGAGAAATGTAGCTCGCGAACTTGTATACGCGAACAATGTACTTTTGCCACACAGGGACCCTCTTGAGAATTTATCACCAGCAGCCAATCAAGAAAGAAATCTTTGAAGCCCTTCTGAATCATTAAATGACGTTTAAACAGAATTAATTGATGAATTCTTCATTCGACAGGGGAGGCTCATTGGCACCTCGCCTCACCGCAATGACAGATATAATATTTCTTTTTACGACAGTTCTATCTCGTAAATTCGGCTGCGAAGATGAAAGGAGCAGCGTCGAGCAAGTAAACTTCCCTCGTGAAAAAAACAAATAAAGTTTCCAAAATATTTTCACCTTTTTTTACCACAAAAATGAACTCATCAATTGATTAATAAATTTTCATTTTAATTTAATTATTTGTATACGTTACTGTCCCGAGTTTTTTCATTTCATTTTTCAGAATTGGTGTTTGAAACATCGTGCAGGTATAATTCTATCAACGTGAAAATTTTATGAACAGCGTTAAAACCGAAATTTACCAAGTAATTATGTTGTTAATAAAACATTTTCACGTTTTAATGCGATAGTATTAATTTTTTTCGTGGCATTCAAAAATCGTTCAGGTGTAATCGTACTCACGTAAAAATAGTCTTGAGGCTCGAGGGTAACAGGAAAAAAAAGACAGCAGAGATATATTGCATTCTGGAGCGTCCTCCGACGCGGAGAGCAAGCGTCCGGGAATCTTTCGGGCTCGCTGGCTGCGAGGACACTAGTCGCGGTGGGGAGATTACTTTTCGATAAGGAATAATTAAAAATTTTCTCGTTTAAAGTACCTAATTTCGTTTCTGGGCTGGCCCGAAGGCTTTCACGCGAAAAAAGGAGCGAAAAATTTCATGGAGGGATGAAAAAAGTGGGAAAGAGAAACGAAAAAAAGGATGGAAGGGCAAAAAGGCGTCTGCATCATCGTCGGAGTTGTCGTCGTCGTGGAACGGGGGACCGGAAAAAATAACCGCTAAAATACTCGGAGATAAAGAAGATAGAGGCCTCCGAGAGCGAGAGTTTCGCCATCGCGTTGTAATTTACATCGGTGTGTGATTCTGGAGTAAGCGGCCGCTTACATTGCCCCGACTCGTCCGTAGAGAAATATCTCACGTCACCGTTGGACCGAGGACTGATAACGATAATTAAAAATTACGAGTTACTCGCCGGAGGGAAAAGGAATAAGTGTACCGAAAATTAAGGCGGAACGATTTAGCGTCGAGAGCACAATTATTGGCGTTTCGGAGCTCTTACAAAATCTTCTTTTTCTAACAAAAAAATGGACATTAATTTCAAAAAGTTATTAGAAAATTTATGGTTTTTGATATTGAAATAAAATTATTATTTCTAAGATGAAAATGTTGTTCAAGACTTTTTTATTTGCATCAATTTTTCATTATATTTCATTTAAATTTTCCATTAAATTATTTTTTTATTTAATTTTTTGCTATTGAAATAAAATTATTATTTCTAAGATGAAAATGTCGTTCAAGACTTTTTTATTTGCATCAATTTTTCATTATATTTCATTTAAATTTTCTGTTAAATTATTTTATTACTTGATTTTTAATACCGTTAACAATCTTCGAAGATAATCCAGCGGAGCTCCAAGTGGATTGGCAAAGTGGTTGTCTTTGTATCGTCAATTTTGCATTACAGCGATAGTTTTGGTTTAACGGCTGTGGGTCTTGTGACTTGGCATCATAAATCCCTCGCGAGAACACCACTAGTGGAGACTAATGTAGTGGTAATAGAGTATAAATGGGAGGTCGTGACCCGTGGGTCAGACCGTCTTACACCCCTAAACTGTGTGTCGTCCAGCATCAGTCCAAGGCTCGCCCACCTTCTCTTCCTTCATCTCGGAATCTTCTTCTCTCCTTCCTTCTTTAGCCTCGGTGGCTATACTCTCTCGACCAAAACCTTAAACTCGCATTGAAGGTTCACCAGCTTTTCAACCCTCTATTCCTTCTTCATCGATTACACTAGAATGACTTATACAACTTTCCTGATACTAAATTTATTGCAATTCTTCAACTGAAGCTTGCTCGGAGCCATTCAATTTTTATCACTTTCAGCAATTAGGCACCATTTTTTATTATTTATCTATTGGTTATTATTAATTTCATGCACATCATTTTTTGGAAGTTGCGGAAATTTTTCTATTTTTTTGCATTTTACTTTGTAATTTTTAATTTATTTCTTAATATTTTATGGTCAACAATATAATAAAGATCTATATTTTCATAATTAAATGTTTTGTCGTACATTTAAAGCACGATCGTCGGTAGAGAAACACTCCGTTAGCTGCTGCCGTGCGGCGGCAGCAGCCGAAACTAAATTTCAAGCCGAAGGTGACAAAACTTTTCCGTCTCGCTGTAACTCTGGTTGGAATCATGCAAGACTGTCGAGCGGCCAATATAATTGTCAGAGTTTTTAATTTATAAAAAATTATTTACAATTACTTTACAATAAATTAATTTTTTTATTAATTTTATTCATGATTGATTCGCAAATAATTTGTTCATTATTACGTTATCGATAATTTCACATAAACAAAAGATTGTTGCATTTTTATATAAATTCTTAACAATTGCCATCTCGGCAAGAATTGAAATATCAAGGGCAGACGTTGTCGTGAACTTCAGAATAGAGCAACGGTCAAATGTGTGTATGGAAAATCTAACGATGGAAATTGTTTACGCGTTGACGTTTATAAGTGAGAGAACCCTTTCCTGCAAAGTTGTATCAAAATTTACACGACAATGGCTCTTTCCCTTGTAATGACGGCAAAGGGGCGAAGGGGGGAGGGAGATAAAAGAGGGGCGATAGAAATGCAGAATCGAGCCCCTTACGTTTCTCCATTCCAGACTTACGCGAAAAGGGAGAGAGAAAAGCCTCGTGGATGTTTGTCTCTCGAACTCTCTCTCTACTCTCCGTCTTTTCGAGCTTTCATACGCTGACCGGTGTTCAGCCAAAGATACGCTTGACGGGTCAAGCCCCGGCGACGAAAAGCGACGAATCTGCACACTTTCCTGAAGTCCGTATTCAATTTCCCTTCCGCATATATGCTTGTTATCATGTAGCCTAGTTTGTCTGACATTATTCGTAAAGGGAGAGAACCTCGCTAGAAAGTTTTCATAAACTTTGACGAAAGGATTGTTCGAAGTTTTCCTATGATGGACTTTCAATGGAAGCAAATGAAAAAACGTGATATTTTTTCGCTCGAAATTGTTCATTCAAAATTTTTATTGGAAATGAGCCACGAGGGGAATAATAAGAAAAAAGAGAAGGAGATATAATCATCCTTTATCTATTCAGGATCGATTACATCTCGAGTGTCATTGGTTTCTTGAGATTGCAGGGGCTGCGTAACCCCGAGCGATTGCAAGAGCAAACAAAAGGGTTCGTGTCGTTCAGAGAGCAGGGCCAGTCGAGTGTTGGTACGGAATTTCGGGAAGAAAAAAATGAGGATAGGAGAGGAGAGAGAGAAGATCGGTATCGAAATTTATTCGACGTTTTTACTCTCGGAGAAATCACCCTCTGAAGCGAAGACTCGCGGGGGTGGGAGCGTGAATACACACTCATCTCTGCGATGATAAAGGGTTGAGGAGAGAGCCAAGAAGCGACTAGTACTCCCGCGGGTACGTGAAAATAATTCTACGGTGTTTGACGACGCCGCAACCCCTTCGAGCTCCCGATCCCTTCCTTACCTCTCGACGGTCCAAGCCGTTCCTTTATCTTAATGAAAGTCCATAAATTAGAAGCCTAATGCCACGGAAACGGTGTATACAGTTCCGAAGAAAAGAGTGCAGGAAAGAAGGATCGGAGAGAGAAGAATGGAGAGGAGACAAAAAAAAACAATGAAAAAACATCGTGAATCGCTCCCGGATTTCGGGGTGGGAAAAGAGCTATCGGGAATTACACGAAGCAGGAAAAGACCTTGAATTATTAATCCCTTCGAATCTTCTCGTCGGAGCCGCAAACGGGGACACGCTTGAGAAAACAATGCTTTTTAACTTCACGCTTTGATGGGCTATCGAAAATTTACAGGTTCCAGTTTGATTCGAAAAAAAAAATATTCGATGCACCCGAAAATAGCTTGGAAGCTTTACAAAGCCGAGGACAGTACACGGACTGCTGTAGGAAATTCGTGACATAATTTTTGATTGATCTACATTAATGTCTTTTGCAATTTAGAACGAACTAATGTGAAAGTAACATTACAAACGAAAGTAAAATATTGTTATTATTAAAATTCAAAACAAAAATTCGCTGTACTTTCAATACATCGATGAAGAAAACAACTTTCATACAAGTTTTTTGGCATTAACCATTATCAAAAATGTAAAAGATTTAAGAAATTATTAATTAAAAATATTTTGCTAACGAATGTAAATGCTCATTTTTCTTCGATCAAAAGATTCTTTCGTTTCAACGAGTCTTTTTACTCCTTTAACCGCGTATTTTTCGAAGAAGCGCGATACTCTACCGATCCCTTTCGCGATTACTGATACATTCAGCGGACTTTTTATAAAAAGCGATAGAAATCGAGAGCTCATCCAACAGAGGGAAGGAGAGCTTGGGCTCCATTAAGACGACATTTCAACGGTGCGTGAGCAGGAGAGAGGCTCGAATCCAGTGCGATTAACAAGGTCTATAAAAGGGTTTATCCCCAGCGGGGATGGTAGCGGGTGTTCGCGAGACGCGGGGGCTTCAGGAGTGAAAAGAACTTTGCGGAAAAAAGGGTTGTGAGACACGAAGAGGTAATGCCAGTTGTAAAAAAGGAGAAAGGGAGGGGGGCAAAAAATGGAGAAAAGGGAATTCCGGGTAAGTGCGTGAACGTGAGCGTGGAGAGGGAATTATAACCGGGAATCACACACTCGCGAAAAGAAACGCCAATATTTCATTGACAACGATCTACGTCGGGTGGATAATGGCCTACAATTTTACTGGGTGCGCGAGCAGTCCGACTTTGCTCAATCTTTATTAAGAATCCAGTTTAAAAAATAATTATTTCAAATTTGTGAGCCCCGAGTCCTCGGATAAGGCTCTTTTTCCCCTTGCGCTTCTTCATCTTCGCTCTTTCGCTTCGTTCTGTCTCATACTCATTTCTTACTCTTTCACTCTTGTTATTGTTTCAGACGAAGAATTGGTAGGGTTGCAGAATGACATCAGACGAGGAGGAATAACATTTTTTAGTGAGCTACATTCACAGCAATTGCGAGGGGGAGCATATGCTGCAAGCTCATCTCTCAGCTTTCAAGTACCGTTTTTATCTCCGTTTTTTTCTTCTCGGTAATTATTTTTTTATCGACGAGTAAAATTGGAGCATACAGCTTCGCGCGAATAATTATTTTTTTCTACTTTGTAGGGCATTAAATATACATAATTATTTTTATATACGTATGTATAGAGTGACGGGAAAAGAGAGAAAGACTCGACTGTGAAATTGGTGGGCCCTTGAGGATTTATAGCGAGAGACGTGCGAATGGATCAAATATTTTTCACTTGACTTGTAATGCCGCAGCCGGCTCCCCGCATTTGCGTCCATCTCAACGAAAGCGTCGCCGTCGTCAGCGTCTAAGGGTGACCCTCCTCTTTCAACCCTTTCGCTTCGCAGCCCGTTTATTTTCTCTTTTTTTCGCGCACTTCGAAGCGCTGACCAGAGCAGTGACTCCGTGGAGGGTCGTCGATTAATGAATCGAATGTGACGGAAGAGCGAAAAAGGGGACCACGAAAATCGGCTAGGGTCGAGGAGAAAATTAGAAAAAAAAAGTTTAGGAGAAAGAAACGAGGGTAAAAAAATCGACTGAGTCGTCCGGTGAAAATGTCTCGTCTCTCGGACCCTTGCACACGTGCGAGAGTTTCAGAGTGAGAAAAGAGTACCTGCTATCGTGTGAAAAGTGTGTCCGTGGTGCGAGCAAGTGCGTAGCTAATATCGCGGAAGAGATCCTTTCGTTGGACGAAGAACACCGCAAGCTTTCGCACCCCAATACGATACAGCCTTTCGTATAAACCCTCCTCCCATGCAACACAAATTCTCATTAATTTTCCGACTCAGATTTTTTTGTTCTCATCCTCTGTCTCCGATTTCGAGTATGCCATAAATATTTAAGCGGCTCTGTTCCTTTTCACATTTCTCATAGACAAACCAGAAAAGCTATCCGCTTTTTCTTTTTTGCCAGAGCATTCTTTGGATAATAATAAAATTTGCTTCTCTGCGTACTGTCGCTACATGCGAAGATAACAGAAAAAACGAAGAAGTGGATATGTTGGAGGAAACGTGCGATGCCGACGAGAAGTACTAATATGAGTGGGAGCTGAAAAGACGATCGAAAAAAGTCAACATGTTTGAAGAACAGAAATGAAAAAAATAAAAATATTAAAAATTTTTGTGAACATGAAAATACATTATGATATAATATCACACATAATTTTTGATAACATTTTCCTGGTAATTTTAATACGAATGTGGTTAGTAAAAAATTGTAATACATCCGTACGTGTTTGCTAAACAATTTAAAAATATTACTCAAGTAAAATAGATATGCGCAACACATAACATAATCCCATTACTAAATCACGTCCAAAGCTTCACTTCATGAATAACTTCGAAACAGTTGAAACAATGACGAGTAAAAATCCGGGGAGGTCAGCTTGTTAGAGAAGCTAATAGGATAGTGCAAGGGGGTGAAGGCCTTGAAAGCTCCGACGCACTTTACGCTCTCTTTCGTTCCCCTGTCTTGCGCATCGAGACGTAGGCCAAGGACGCTGACAAGAGTATACTTCGAAATTCCGCATTCCGCTTCCTCCGTGCTTAGCCGTTGAATCGGCAGCCCCTCGCAGGCTCTTGGTTTCCGACCCCTTTCCTCACGACCTCTCATCAGTGGCCGTTTTCGCAATCGTCCCATTGAAACGACAAGTGAAATATACGAAATAAATCTTGCAAGAGCCCATTCAGCGTTTAGACAATGAGATCGCAGAGAGTCCACTCTCCACGGACGTGTACTCTCTCGTACACGGGCAAAAGGGTTTTTGATGTCGCGCGCCCGCGCATTGTGCCCGACGCGAGAATCGCTTCGAGCCATAACAGGCCAGAGGAGAAAGACAACGAGAGAAACGTGAGCCTCGAACATCAACGCGGTAGCACACGCTTCCGGCGAAGCCTCTCTTTATCGTTCTTGGTCCTACTATTTGATCTTGCATCTTTATCGCGCGCGTCAAAGAGCGACCGGGTCGAGATATATGGATGAACGGCTGAAGAAGAAAGAGACGATATCATGAATTCTCTGTCGGTGACAAAAACTCCTTCTCCAAGTTCCTCTCTCTTTCTCAAAACACAACTAGCCCTTCGCTCCGTTTTCCGGCGTTTTCAATGTTCCCGAGTAAAGTTCATCAAGGATGAAGAATGTTTCAGCATGCCAGAAGATCGCGGAGACGAGAAAAGGCTTCCAAATACAAATCTATAGGTCGATGTCAATGCTGTAAAGTAAAGTTTCCAAGCAAAGGCAAATTAAATAGAAAAAATTGCCTGGAAACATAATTAATACTATGCAAAAATGGAGATAAAAGTATTGTTTTGAATATGGCATTACATTTACAAGTACATCGATTTATGGTAAAATTTAGTTTTTGGTTTTTTATGTTTACGGAAATTCGTAACACGCACAAAAGACTGTTTTGTATAAACACATGTTTTCTTCATGTGTTCTTACTACAAACTTGAGAACGAGTGCTATATGAGGCATCGAATAATTATCATAGGGTTGGGACATTCGGTAAGGGCTGACAGAACTACGGAAATATAATCGGAGCGTGGAATCAGACGGATGATCCGAGGTATCAGGCGTATCAGCGAGGCTCGTACAATTGTTCGATAGGACAGGCGTATACGAGATGCCATTGCGTTTCCTCCGGCTCGCGGTAATATTGATTAACGCTCGCACAACCTGTATAACGCATACATATGGATATAGTTGCGCGGAATATTCGCCATAGGTTATACGAAGGTGGAGGAGGAACAGGTACCGAAGCTATGAGCTAGCCGACGTACGAGCGTATCCTTCGTACACGTACCTGGCTGGAAGCCTAATCCGACTGGGCCATAAACAGATCAAGAGCAGACTAAATCCGGCGCAAATTGTTACTAATTCGCATCTTAATAACGACCGCGTCAGAGGCGTCACCGTATCTCAGAACGTGGCAAATTAGCCACTATGACAAATGATAGTCAACGGACGTACACGTGCGCCTATCCGCAGGACAGCAACCGAGAGGATTCTCCTTCTCTATCCTATCGCGGACTTCGGCCCGCCATTCTAACCCTTCTGCATCTTCCTCGTTCACCTCTCCAGAATTGCGGAGATCACATATAGCAAATCCCGCACGTGAATGCAGTTGTGACTCGCCTTCGGATCTGGCTTCGATGCAACGGTTGTCTCCGCGCACGTGCACCAGCCCACTAAGCTCCAATGCAGCCAAGGAAGACCGAGACAGTTGAGCCAGTCGAGAAAGGAGATGAGGACTGTTGTCCCTACCCCGGAACAGGATGAACAACGGTAACGCGTCTGCCTATTCAACATGTGCAAACGTCAACGTCCACGGATATAATCAATCAAATCAATTAATGATTCCGCTATCTGATCACGTTACCTTGTGTCTTTGCGTAGCATTTGAATCTAATTCTGTTGCATTGATCTATAACTTTTTGAGTGTTACTGCCATACAAATACATAATACTTCCATAAACCATTTATGCCATCAAGAACTAAATTTTTGAATATCAACTCCAATATATTGATTGAAATTAAAAATTCAATCACTTTAGAATATATGGGCATACATGGGTTCATATGTTTTTAATAGGCCGTGATTACCCACTTGGTCATAACGTGAAACAGTCATAATTTATGAAAATCATAACGAGTTGTTAGCTACGTTCGCAACACCTACGAAACTAAAATAAAAAGATACACTCGGACAGTGAAAACCATATCCACGATTTCATCAGGAAACCCCTAAGCGTACACATACTTACTTTGTTCTTTGACATAGTTTGGATTTTGATTTCGAATGGAATCAAAATATATGTATATACAAATACGTGCAGTTATCGTAATTTGAACTATATGTTGATGTAATCGTACCAGGGTATAAAAAAGTATCAAACAGTTGATTCCAGCAAACATCGTCCAGTCCATTGCCAGTTGCTGCCTGTAATATTGTATGCGGTTAACAAGACATCGATGCTGATGGTAAGGTTGAATAATTACATCTGATCAATCGGGAATCGCTTTGGAAATGGTTTATTACACGTTTAGGAGTGTAGGTATTTGTAGGTGGACTCTCACAATAACACTACTGTCAGTGCATACGCTTTCAACCAGCAGCTAACGTGATATCGAATGTCACTCGCAGGATTCGTCATTTCGTCGGAATACGAGAGATTCGACCACACGTCATTGCGGTAAGATCTCCACCTCGTTTTGCTGCCGGCGCCCGACTACAACACATTCACTGTTCAGCTGTCTCCGATTTTCCACTCTGGTGTTCAAGCTGGGGCCGTACGCATATCGGTTGAGTCTGCTCGCACAGATTTTCGTAATGTTGCACTCTGATACAATCGAGACAGGCCTAGCTGGGTGCAGAGTGCTCGGTATAAGGCACGCACTGCATAGGAACGGGACCAGGAAAGCACGCAAACCGAAGTTCCGTCCTTCATTACATTCGGATCCGACGTTTGACGAGACTAAATGTGTATATGATGCTCTGCTGATGGCTTTCAACTGCTAGAGATTCCCCGAAGGCTAACCTGCCTTCCTCATAACCTTACTTTTTGTATCATGACTTTTCCAAAGAATAGTCATATCGATCTTATTTGTGAATGTGTGCCATCAATTCGATGCAGATACGCAACTGTTAGTGTTAATAGTTGCGGATTCTGAGATTACTTATACATTTTTAATTATTCCGTCATATTCGATAATTCATAAACATGAAATCTTCGGATAACATAATACCGGCAATACTTGGAGACATTTCCGGGTTGTGTTCCTAGATTTGGAAGATTCACGAGAAGGGCTTCGGGGACGTGCAACAATATGTACACGTATAGAAAAGCGTACACCTATGTTGGAGGCTTGGCTCCGGTGGTCAGCACACATGTTCAAGGGTGCGAGGAATATATGGAACGGCTATCTATGCGGATACGTCGTCTATAGAGATTCTCCTTGTATTTGCAAGGGTGGAATTGTGTGACGTCATCATTTGCATACGACGCAGCATCTACCTCGGTCTCCGTTCTGTCTCTATCTGTCGCTATCCTCAGTACTCTCCTACAACCTACTAATGCGACACACATACTGAAGGAGAGCGAGGAAGTGAACACTGCTTTGCTACGAGGGTATGAACGACGTTCGCCACTGTCGCGACTATCTGTTACATCGTACCCCTGTACCTCCCGTTGGCTCCATCCATGTCTCGTATCTATCTAATTATTGTCGCGCACCAGCGAGTGGACCGCTTTCTGCTCTCCTCCGTCTCTCCTCTTTCCTACTCCCTCCGTCACTCTCTGGTAGCCCCTCTCTTTCTCCTGCCATGATATACCGCATGCTAATAAGCGGCTAAAGACCGGAGACCGTACCATACCAGTCATAAATCTTAACGGCCAATTCTACTTGGCAGCCAGTGCAATACCAACGACTGATGTAGCTGATGTTCTTACTAAGAATGAGAGTTGGTCAGTCCTAAAAAATATTGGTTGCTCAACTTTGTTAACACTTTTTGAAAGACACCATGATAACTTACTTAACGTTTATTGGTGAGAAAAAGGATATCATCAATTTATAAGAATAATTAATTATGAAAATTTAAATACGTAGAACTTTGTTTTTATGACTGAGTCTTGCATCCGTGGTGAGGATAACGATTACGGCAGCATAGTAGATAGTGATGTCGAAACGGTCGGACATCGAGTGGATTCCTATCACGAGCGTATGCAAGTGTCACAGGCCATGAGCTGTGGTGCATGTGCTCGATATCGCAATACGTGTGATCGACGTGGACGAGAAATGCAGGCTACGGTGTGGCATTATATGTATACAATGAGAAAGGTTGGGTAGGAATGAGGCACGCACAGAGGGAAAGCTAGCGAAGCAGAGGTGTATCAGTTCTCTGGCTCAGCACGAAGAGAAACGCGCATTCACCGCAGCACACATCGAGCGTGCTGCAAATCTGGCTCCCACCGTCTACAGCCTCCCTCACCTTCCGTTCGTATATCGTTACAGCTCATCCCTCTCGCCCGTTGAAACTGAGGGATATATGCTGCAGAGCGAGGGAAACGGACGAATTTGGTATGGTATGTACGCATTCGGTTTCACCCGGTCGACCCCTGCGCGTGATGCAACACTGACCACACATCAATTCACTGCAAATGGACATCAATACTGGTAATTAATACATCGCGCCTCTCTTGCCTGCTTCTCGTTCTCTTCCTCACTTCCATTTCTACGATATCCAGTATTGGATCACTGCCCCCGTTTCTCTCTCAATTCCTGCGCTGCCTACACGTCATCAAATTCTCTATCCTCTCTCATCCGCGTCTCCGTATACTCATTTGCCATATTAAGAGTTAGATCAGCTTTTCAAATTCAAGGTTATTTTGGATTCAATTTTTGCCTATAATCATAGAGGAGTCATTGCTGATTTTAAATGAAAGAGAAATATCCAAGAAGCAATTTTTTATCCCCGGTAAGTGGAATGAGGATAACCACTTACCCCGCATTGACTGACAGATCAATTCTGAGCAAGTGTTTTTTATGTGGGCTTATTAAGATTCGACTATTCTGTGCAACTAAGAAAAAGCATTGATGACTGAATGAGGAGTATATGTTTAATAAAAAATAATTGAATATTATAAATCTAGTTTTATAACGCTTAACATATTTAGAAAGAATATAAGCGAACATAGGAATAGGAGCATGACAGAGCACATTGTAACTCAAAAAGACAAAGAGCAGGATCGGTTAGAGCAGTGGCATCAGTTTTATTTTGTGAGACATATAAATACGATTACCGGCAAAACAATACTGCGTGACAGAAGCTGTAAGATCTTCCGGAGTGCAAAAGTAACCGATATCCAGTTCCCTTTTACCGTGGATGTGCTCGGGTCACCGCAAAGAGAAGACGATATCTCTGATGTCCTTCCGTTTCCCTTTCCAACCGCTGAGACTGCTTCGATCACTGCACCTTTTGTCCTAGCTTGTGGCATTGCAGTATGACCATTTCAAAGTAAACTCTTCATTTCAAAATCCCTATCTTTGGAAATTTTACATGTGGTATCTGCTTACTAAATTCGAACATTGAAAGAAAATGAACTACCACATCCTGAACCCTATCTTGACTTTACGCTTTGAATTTTTATATAACACTCGGAGTGTTAACTCGGCTCCTTACAGGTACTACGGTTATATGAATTCTAAAAGAACTAAAAATGAACTACAGTTCACAGAATTTTTAATCCAAGCTTCCATTTTTCATAAATTGTTCATAGAATAAAAGGTACATGCATAACCCATATGAATGTTGGACCTTAGGGAATGAACGGAGATGAAAAATATTCGTTCTGAACAGAGATGAAGGACGCATTTTTTGTGACCAACGATAAAGATTTGTGATGTCGGTGTTGCGTAGAAAATAGATAAACGAGATCTGCATCGATTCGTATCAGAGGGTTGCGGCTTCTGGATGACGGATCTTCATCAGTTCCGGCGAGGGGTGATCGTGGCGCTTGCATACGCTTTCCCCGGATTGAGAGAAACGAATGTTCAATGTGCACATGTGTTCGAGCGGTTACATAGGTTCGTCTGGGTATAGAAACCGGTGCACGTCACTCAGCTCGATCGATGGTCAGCGTCACGAGCCACCACGCTCGACAAATGTTCTGTTTCAACCGATATCGGGTGCACCAATCATCATGAAAACGCTCTTCGTCATTGAAGGAGTTCTTCTCTGCTTTTTCGCTGCACGTGTTCAAAGCAATTTTCAGTGGTACGCAGCAGACATTGATCATATGCAAATTAAATAAAAATACACACTAAATGCATTCTTAACTATACTTGAGCAATCAATTCATACAAATTATATGGAGTTCTTAAGAAACACTTGAACATGTTAAGAATGGCACTAACTTTGATGATCATAATTAGGCAAGATTTCTAGCAGTTTAGGTAATTGAATGTCCAGAGCTTCCTTTATAATTGGGCCGAGTCTGAAGACGTTGTGCTTACTTGAAGCTAATGATATACGTCCATCTGCGATACCGTCAACGTGGATACGTTGGCGCATAGCGATACCTCAGAACAATACGACTCGCAGTGAGCCAAGGTAATAATAGGAGTCTCGAGTTCGGTGCATAGGTACGAGAAAGCAGATAATGACGCGATATTATGCATAGGATATTCGGCGTACATCCGCGGGCATATTCTGCCCGTTGATTTATCGCTGTCTTCATTATTAGGAATGCAAGCGAGCGCGCGTTCTCCGAGCTCGACGTCGCGAGCGTTCCCTGAACTATTATACGAGAAGGCCACTCCGAATCTGACCGTACGTCAGTTGCTCGAGCGAACGTCCAGGCGACACAATGTAAAGCCGAGCCAAGCCGAGTCGCATACGGGCCTGAATACAAGAGGCCATTGAGACATTCGTATTGCAGGCCTTCGGAGAACGAGGAGCACACACACGAGAAACGGAATATACTTACTCCCGGCGTAACGCATCAGATAGACAATTAGCCGTGTGTGTCACCCGCCAACCTAAATTATCATGCGTACAGCCAGACTGCTAATACGTCAGGACTCTCTATCCTTAGCAATGTGAAATCACGCGTATTAGAATTTGTCTAAATATGAAATCGATTGCATCGTCACTTTTTCAAACTAATTGTCTATGTGCTTTTACACATACAGCATATAAATTATCGTACATTTGTTAAACAATAACGTATCTAGGTCTAGGTCATTGAAGACCAAATTCACTGTGCATGACATAATCAGAAGATTTCAGTAAAACAATTCCCATAATCATAAAAATATCGAATCAATTGTATCATTATTCCGGCCAAATGTTCCGATTAATGCTTCTACAAACTGGCATTTATCGATAAAAAATTGTTTGACGTAAGTATTTGCTCTGCAAATAGAATGATTTTCGACGTTACAGGGGAAATCTGGCATTATATATTTGTTATCGTGGGATGAAAAAGTAAGAGACGCAAAGAGCGAATAGGAAAGGTTGAAAAGAGAAATAAAAATAAAGAAGAAGAAGAGAAAAGGGTGGCAGAGGAGAGAAGAGAGAGGCGAACGGAATATACGGTGGACAGTGATAAAATATTCAGGGGCGCTCGGGGGTAATATTTCACGTAGGAAATCGGTCGGTTGATTTTTATAATACTGGTCAAATATAGCCTTGGGGATAGGGGGAGAGGGAGGAAGGGCAAGTGCGCGTCGGGGTGGCTATATGGAAAGTCTACCGCGTGAGCTTGCACAAAGGGCCGCGGCATAACAAATAGATGTATAAAGGGTCAATAAAGCTTGGACCGAGAGAGGATACGCCGGGAAGGACGAGGAAAGCCGAGAGTAAGAGGGAGAAAACCCGGAATCTCTCGAGGCACCGGGGGAATAAATCTGAACTCTCGCTCTCCTCTCTCTTGTACGTCTCCGGTGCTCTTGCGCACTGGGAACACTAAAAATCAAGGGGTTGACGACGAGAAATTGTCGGGGGCGCCCTGAAAGAACGAACAAGCCTCGAAGCAACAAGCACCGCCGCGCGGTCACCCGGCAATGCATTATATTTTCTCTGCCTCGCTTTTCATTTTTCCCACCTCCGCTTATCGTTCTCGGAGCTATTACTGTTCTTCATTCCCAGTCCTCGTTAACCAGTGTACACAATCGATAAAAAGTTCCGTTCAATTTTTCTCTCCAATCTCGTCGTATATTGAACAATAGAATTTTTTATTTATTCGAGATCAATTCTCACTTTTTTATTGCGAGGAAATAATTGATGTATTTGTACTTTTTTCATTTTTATTGGGTTAGGAATATTTTTCAAACTATATCCATATTTTTCGTATTGTTCTCGATGCACCAAACACTTCATCAAATTTTTGCTTATTGAATGAAGAACTACTCAGAGGAATTATTTTTACAGAAATGAAATTAGTTTTAGACAATTAATCTATTTGCGTGGTTTTTGAAATCTTTATTTTATTTTTCATAGTCGATTCGTATAATTTTTCCGAGATATCTATAATTTGCAGATTTATTTCGCTGGATTGAAAATTCTATCGGACCGTTGATCGAAAAAAAATTCAGTCTGTCGAGAGTCATTGTTCGTGAGCGAAGTTGGTCAAACTTTATCTTTTCCAGTTTTGGCTATAACTGAGTAAAAAACAGATAAAGTTTTTTTTAAAGAGTTTGATTCGCTGCTTGTTCGATAATAATGCACGCGGAGTTTTGGCAACGTAGCCGGGATGTTTGCTGCTGTTCTTTCCTTTTTTCGTATCCAAAATAGAAATTGGACATACACGCTCGGGAAAGCTCTCGAGGAAGTCCGACGTTCGGACGTACTGGTTTTGAATCAAGCTCGAAAGGAAGAGGCTGGGAAAGAGAGAGGAAGTAAAACGTCGGTCAGAGGAATGGCTGGAAAGACGAGAATACTCCGGGTGGAGTCGAAAGCTCGGAGGAAATCGTGGGGCGGGGGGTCGCAAAGTCAGACGAAAGGACAACTATTCGGTAGGTTGAGAAGGGTCCTGAAGAGAAAAAAACAGGACGTCTGCCAATTATCACGGTGATCGGGGCAGCGTACGTTGGATTCTTTTATCGTTTTATTTTTAATCTACATATACATATCTTGTCTAACAGAATTGATGAAGAGCATAAAAAAGCAGAAAAAATCAGGCAAAAGGATCGGTCCGGAAAAATCGCATTTACCAGTCCTGTACTCGTGTATGCGAAGGAAGCGAACTTTGAAAAGTATATGCCGATGTGTTTGTGTAAGTTCACGCGAGGACCTATAGCCTCTTTCGAGGGACTTAAACGAGATCAGACACGGGAAAGAACGTTGTGCAAACTCAATAAGCGATAATCAATGTCATCCGACAGACTCGTTTCGATCCCTCGACGCTTTTCCGTTCAAACAGTCAATCAGGGCTCGAGAAATTTCCAATCGTTGAAGTTCACATTTCATCGAGATTCTACAGAAAAAGTGTTTAGATCGAAGCTTTTGAAATTTTTTTTTGTGATCGATTGTGAATATGAAAATATAACACTTTTTTAACTTTTCACAATTTTGTTAGAAATATCATAACATTATTATTATGGTTTTAGTAGGGTAGTTACTATATCTGTCAAAAACACTTTTTTTGTCATAAAGTAAAAAAAGTACGCCAAGTAATAAAAGGTCGTTTCGTTTCGATATACATTAATCGTGTGTTCACAGTC
>JAPYYX010001461.1:0-25221 GCA_030522605.1 Cremastinae sp. B BG-2022a | reverse complement strand
ATGAAAGTCAAGCGGTCACCCATCCAAGTATTGGCCGCGCCTAATGCAGCTTAACTTGTGGGACCGCCGGAACTCTACATCGACCACGGGTCTACGACTCCGACGATTATTATTATTTTTTATTAAATTTTCTGTTCGAAATGACGGTACAAAAATGTGTCTGCTGGTCGCAATTTAATCAATTATAGAAGTACACTTTGCGAAATGAATACATTTCCAACCATTTTTCGCGTGTACGTCATGGGAACTTGAAAGAACAGAAGCGTGAAAGCTTCGAGAGGACTTGCCACGTTTTTTCATTGCAGAGAGAAAGAAAAGGAGAGGAAAAAAAATCTTTTTTTCCCTCTCATGTATAGAAAGGTAACGACGAATTTCGCTATACTCTTTCCATTTTACTCGCTTATATACAGGTATCACGCAGCTTCCACATCCCTGAAAACTTTTGTCTCATTCGCGTTTCCCGTGGAAAAACTTTCTAATATTTCTCGGAAGAGCGAGAAACTGGCGAATCGCGTCGATGAACTCGCGCTCCGAGACAAGACGCTGATGTTTTCCGTCCTTTTTTTTCGTTCGCTTCCTTATGATCATCTCCTTCTCGCTCTCGTTTCTCTCTTTCTGTTCATATACATATATGTATGTATATATATACATATATACAAATATATTGAATTATCTTTTTCTCTGTTGCACGATTTTATGGCTCTTCTCGGAGAGGATGCATCGCTGCATCGGGTTTGCTCTCGCGTTTGCCGTTGTACCGACTTTGTTTGTTGTTACGGTGTCTAAGTACCGTTTCACCAGTCCGCGGGCTCGCTCCTTCCTTCTGCACACAGCGCACACACCTATTTATCCGTGCACACACGCACGCGTTTGCTTGTGTACACACTCTGCGCGCATAGATCGGAGCCTGCTTCCCTTCTCTCGGCTCGTACAAAATCCCTGTCCTTTTCTTCTTCTCCCGCATTATCCGATTTGAGTTCGCTTCACGGCGCACGGTTGCGGGAGCTTTTTCACTCCAAATCGACTGATTCGCAACCAAATTTGAATTTTTATTAAAGTTTTCGATTTTACATCTTGTTTCTTTACTATGGTTACTTTTTATTCATTCTTATTTATCGCAAAAGGCAAAAGGGAAAAATTTTGCATAGTTTATTTTTATTCATTTTTATATACTTATTCAGTCTGCATCATAATTCTTTTCATGAATTTAATTTATTACAAAATAACAAATATGGTAAAAATCACAATTTATGACTTTAGAAGACGAAAGTAAACTTTGTGGGAACTAGAGGAAGTTTATTCATATACATTTTATATGCCTGAATTTGGGCTTTGAGTTATAAAAAATTCAATTCCACAAAGAACAATTCATCGACTTAAAATAATTGGAAGCTTAAAAATTTCGTATAATTCATAAAATATTATTCAGCATGAAATAAATGTGAATAAAAAATGTAATATAAAAAATGTCCGAATGACTAGGCTTCGTTGGACGGTGAAAAATGATGGTAAAAGTTGCAATTTATGATAGCGTGAGGTAAAGGCAAATTGAAAAGGAATTTTCGTTAAAGAGACAAAAATCTTCGTTGCATATAGACACGAGAGGCTCCGTTGGTCGTCGTGATCTCGATATGCTGGAAAATGTGCTCGAAAAACGCGATTGTTGGCGTGACGTTGAGGCGTTGAGCGCGCAAGGTCCGCGCTCGTTAACGAGCGCGCGCGCCTTCGGAAACTATTTATTTATTGTTATTACGATTAAACGGGAATGCCCATTGTCGAGTTTCCCTTTAAACATGATACAAAAATGTACATAACGCCCGAGAGACACGAAAGAACCGAGGAACCGAAAATAGAACAATAAAATTTCTCGACAAGCAGCGTCGAGGAAAAAAAATAACTACAAAAAAAAGCAGACGGTCGATCATTTTTCTCTGCTTTCTTTTTTTACTAAATGCTGAGAAAAGAAAATAGAGGCGAAGAGAGAGAGAGAGAGAGACAGAAAGAGATTGTTTTTTACCTCTTATCGTAAGTTTCGGTCCCTACGGTGCTCGGACGTGATCGTCGCGATGATTAAATGCACTCGGAGCTTCCCCGAGGAAGGTTAAAGGTGTGAGAGAGATGGCACTGTCGAGTCCCCACGGGAATTCGTCCGGGGATTATATCGAGTGACGTAAGGGCCAAGCATGGTTGGAACGAGGACCGATATTGCTTATCGGTGATGCTGTAAATAGAGAGAAAAAGAGACACAGCTTAGAGAAAAAACCTACTTATATAAAATAACAGAATTATTCATTAATTGTCTTATGACTTATCGATACTTTTGTGATACTAAATCACAAGAGGACGAAACTACTACGAGGAAATAAGACTAAACCTATAAAATCGATAAAATTTTCAAGTTAGGTATAGTAAAAATCAAATAGGTAATGTGGACGAATGAAATGAAATATATAAAAAATCTTTTGTTGACATTGTAACGGTAAATGCATTACAATCTAGTTATGATACATTGTAAATAAAATCACATGAAAAGGTTAATATATTAATATATTAAAAGAAAACAATGCTAATAAAAAGTAAAAAGTAATTCAATGTACAATATCTGTGAATCAAGGCAGGGAAGTGATAAGGAAAAAAGAGAAAGCCGGAGAGACTCTCATGCAATTGGAATACTCACCCAAATAACACGTATGTCGTTATTCCATCATTTGGAGCATGCTAATGCAGTTGCATCGCGTTACGTGCACTCTGAATACACACGAGAGCGTAAATACACGTTAGATGATATATAAATTGTGACAAACTCTTGCATACGAATATACATACATATATTTGGACAAACGTGGAAAGGATTCGAGAATTTTCGCTTTACGAGCATGATTCACGGAGTTACGCCTCTCTGCTTCCAAATCATCGATCCAGCATGCTCACAATTCGCGTATGTGTACACGCATTTCTCGTACGAATTTAATTGCACAAGTGTTGAGAAGGGAATCGGCTCGTATGTGTATCAAATGCATACACCAATACGTAGCCAGTTGTCGTTTCACCGCACCGCGAGGGAGTTTGGGTCGTCGAGGTCGACGACGTACCTCGTATGCATGCACGTACCAGCGCGAGCGTGTTTGCGTCAAGTGACGTCTCGTCTCGAGGGGTGTTATCAGAGAACCGTGCAGGGCACAGGAATAGCTCTCCTCTCTGTTAGGAACTGACGAAAGCCCCCGAGAGACCCAGCTAGAACATCAGAGACGCGTGCGATTATAAGATTTATTTTTTAATCAGCTTTTTTACAAGAGGTTTCGATACCAAAATTATAGATCGATGAACACATATAAAAGTCATAGGGAATTGTATTGAAACTTCAATGAGATGTTATTTGTATGTTCTCAGATGATGTGTTAGATGAACTAATTACTACGAATTCAAACGAGTATACTTAATTAAAATTTTGTCATAAGAAATTTCTTGGTATTTGACTGAAAATGAATAAAATTTCTGATGGTCTTGAGATCATGATGTTTTTAAATTATAATTCATCTTAAAAAAACATAACTTCAAATAGGATTTTTTTCGTTGAAATTTTATTTTTGCAATTTTCCGGTACACAGTTCTGATGGATGTTAGTCAAAATCGAGGAAGACAGCAGCCAGCAATTTGTTTTGCGATCGAGAATCTTTCGGGACGCTGTTGTAACAACATACAAGCGAGATGCGATGAAACATTTAGACGTTTTGAGAACAGGTAAAATTCCGTACTTCACTTATTCGGCGAGTTCTCGAGCTTAAAATACCCTTCATTTCAGCAGCGAGTTTCGGAGTGACTTCTACCCATGAAATGCTGGTGTACAGGGATATACGAGTACGTTCATTCCGAGTATTAGGGAGATTCTAGATTTAGCGAGCCACCGGAATCTCGCGTGTGCCAAACGATCTGCCAAGCGAAACGTCAACGCACGTACACATACATTACCAAGAGCCGCATAAATACGTATTCCCGTCTGTACACATAAATAGACGAGCACAAATACATAAATAGCGAGGCTTATTGTACGCTCGATTGTTTCGCAGGTGCAGTCCGATCGGTAGACTGCGAGGAAACCTCGTCATACGTAAACAGACACACAAATAGATATAAGCATCAGGTTCGTGCGTGTGTTTGTGTGTTAAATGTATGGCGACCCGCAGGCTGCCGTGATGAAACGCACTAAACAAGTATACTATCTGTACAGGATGTCCCAAAATTCGACGTTAACAATGAGTTAGTTAGATTGAGGACTAGATTCTGTGACGAAATGCCGTCATACATTTTTTTAAAGTATAGGTATAGTCACAGTCACGTAGAAAAATCAGGTTTACACGAAAGGATCTTGAGAACAATATTTTTCATTCATGGTTCAATGTCACGGCATGTGTCCTTATGCTATATTTAAGAAAAACGGTTTTAAATTATGAAAATACGTGGATGGCGTTGTCAAACTGCAGTCCTATATATTTAAAGTTATTCAAATTCGTGACTTTTTCTACACCATGCCATGCATACTCGAGATAAGACTTCAATCTGTAATAACTATCTCTTCAGAGTGGCCATAATAGATGTGAAATTTTAGATACCTTAATGTCCGTAATATATATCTAATGGGTGCTATTTCATTCATATTTTATGTTGGTGTGCAATATATAAGTTCGTGCGCAATTGTTAAGAAACACAGGCAGTGTATCATTTAAGACATTAGCGTTTTGGTGTAGGAAATTTGATTTCGAGATCTCTGCAGAGTTCTGAAGAGCGTAGTTACATAGAGCACAATTCGCAATTACTTTGGGCAGAGTCTAAAGGAGTCCAGTCAGTGTTCATATTTTGGGGAAAATGTAATGAAAGTATTAATCACGAGATAAAAGTTTATGACTTCGCTGGATTGCTTTTAATAAAAGTAAAGTTGGTAGAACACTTTTCCTCAGTATTTCATTTTCAAATGGTCTTACCATTTGCAATATTGATTTTTGGAAAACCCTGTATAAACGTGAGCGTGCATACGAATAAATAGTAGAGTTATATATCTCAAGCTAGAGTCGTATATCTACTTAAGGTGCGTCCGTTGAGCAAAAGCCTCTCCCTACTTACCAAGCGGTTTATTCTCTCCTTCTCCTTTGTCACTGGATCACGAGTTTTGCATCCTTCTCTCCCTTTCCCGAGCCATTATCTTACCATTACCCATCGTCGCTCCTCCCCACCAAAATCTACGCTCGATTCGCATACTATTGCATTCACATCCGAGATACATGCTCGAATCGCGTTGCAGGCAAACCACACCGGCGAACCGTGTACGGAACCAACGCATTTGCTATTGTTATGAGACACACGTTGCGCACATTGTAAATAGCCACTGTGACCATTATGTCCTGCAGTGATTTACATGAGATCTTGGCCAACTATACCTTCCTACTACACCAGACCCTCTCTCTCTCTCTGTCTGGCTCTTCCCTCTCCTCCACCCTGCTCCCTTTCTTCGCCATCCTCTTTCTCTGTTCAAACTAATCCATCACGCGTGCAATTATTAAACTGCTACTATCTCCCTTATACCAATCTGGACACATTCATGGTTCTGTTTTATGTGCAGAGATGCGCATCGCTTGTGTACAGCTATACATTAGTTGATGTTAGAAAGAAACTTCTATGTAAAGTATATTTTTGATGGTGAGGCATTCTTTGATGCTTTAAACAAAGTATGGTTAATGATATCCAAACGAATCTATCTGCATGCAATTATCATTCTTGTCATTATCATCATTATCATATTTTTATTCCCTGAAAAGAAATGTTCCCTTTACCGGAAAGTATTCCATATTGCTTGCAACTATGATATCATATTGATTTTATGATTTTAGTTTTCGGATGTTTTGATTTCGAGGGAAAAAACATGGCAAATAACGAAACGAAACGACCCATATATTTTTCCTGATTTTATTATATGACAGGATGGTGAGATGAGCAGAAAGATAAGAAGTTCAGATAAAGAGACGTCTTGAGAGAGGAAGGGAGTGGGGGCATACACAGTCTCGACGCTGTGTAAACGTCGGTATCCTATTGTCTTCTTTCGCAGTTTGCTCCGTTGAATCATTGAAAATTCATGGAAGTGCAAATTAACCGTGACGCTGTACGGATCTCGAACCAGGTGTTGCACGTTCGTGACTCGAAACTTCTTGTTCATCACGTTTTTTTTCATTCTTCGAGATTCAATGTCCTGTAAGGCATTGAGATTTAATTTTTAAATAATTCTGAAATCTTGTTAGAAAATTTGCGGCTGTTTTTAATTTTTTTAAAACTAATTGTAAGAGTCATTTCTCTTTCGCTCCACTTCTTGATTCGAAGGAGACTCGACTTTTGATGTTAGTAGATTGTTGATACAAAGAAATGAATCATAATTTAAAATGTTAGAAATTAAGTGTAATATGTTTTTTCTTTCAACTCTCAAATGCGTATTTAAACAGATGTACTAAATACGTATAGGTATCATAAAATTTAATTAAAAGATAAAGCTAGTACGGTTAGCCAAATTAAGTGATGTTAGGTGAGGCAGTCTTACGGTTGACCAGTTAGGTCGCGTGTGACAGCGGGTTATATGAAGTTCCGAGCGGAAGGTGATTACTGTTGCGTTTCTCAACCTTAGAAAATTTTGAAATGACCAGGAAAAATGTTACCTAGTGCACCAGCACGGGTTTTCTTGAATTTCTTCATGTCTTTGTGGAAATGCGATACAGATGTAGCGAGTAAGCCAGAGGTAAGGAAATCGCAAGTAATAATTGGTAGTACATGTGGTTCGAAATATTCTCAGACTGCAGAAACCGCAAAAGAATAGGTGTGCATTTAAACTTGGGAGTAAAACATTGAAGGAACAATGAAATTGTAGATATTGAGGTGAAAGAGTGCAAAGAGACGATGTTTAAATCTTGATGTATATGCAGAGGTTTGGCTTTGTATTGTATATTGTATAAATATATGTATATCACGTCACTTGACATTCTGTCTGCGTCCATCGTGAACCTATACGGAACTCTGGGTGTAGACCACATTTCGTCCTGAATATACATTGTATTACCGATTCAGATCGCATATTGCATACATCGGACTGCACATGACACAGACATCGATATACAGGCGATTCTATGTCACATTCGATTTTTTGTCTTTTGGAAAACGTTTATGCTTACACTGGTATCTTTTGAAGATTTGAAATGAGTCGACAGTACCTGGGCGTTAAATAATGCATTAGTATAGTATTTACATATTTGTATTTGAATTTGAAGATTATGCTTTTGAATTTCAATTTTTTCAATTATTATATTTTCTATGGATCTCTTTACATTTTTTTCAATTTGATCCCTCCCTCCCTCGTTATTTTATTTGGTTTCTCTTCTGTAAATCTGATAACAATAATGAGAATTTATGAGCATTTGCTTATAATATATTGTTATATTGCAATTGCTTAGCTGATTACACTTTATCATAATGTATACTCATAAGTTTCTCTCTATAGTAAAGTGCAGTTTCATTCTATGAATTTTTAAAGGATTGAATCGTGATAAATTTTATTCGTTACATATTCTTATAAAATTGCATATCAACTTCCAGGTTAGTTTTACTCTAGATTTTAAGTTTTCTCCTTTGCAAACTGACGGTTCAATGAATCATTGAACAGTCTCGACACTCGTCGCCTGTCTTGATAAATAATGGAACTTGAAATGTCATTACAATGTAACATTCGTTACAAGGAAAAGGGTTAAGAAAAAAAATGTTCGACCGGAATTTTATTTACGTAAAAACTTTTTGCGTCGGGCACACACACGTTGTCATGAATTTTCAAAGCTGTGAGCGCTCTCGAGGAAACCCGCGCGTACAATAATTACGAACTTGTCGACTCGATTATTTACTCGCCGCGGATCGACAAATGTAAACTTTCGCAAACTTTCAGCCTCCTCGCCCTCTCTTCCTCTCACCATTATATGCACGCAGCATGTAATTTTTTCGCAGTGGAAAAAATAGATTTCCTCAATTGTTGCATAGATGAGAAAGCTGAAAAAATCAATTTCAAGCGGCTGTTGACGTTGGCCCTGATACATAATTTTGGAATTACAAACTTCATCAAATTTTTTACTTGGAAAATTAAGTCTCATTCGATTTTGCACTCTTATGAATTTCATTGAAGGAAAAATAGAACGATTCAATCGCTTGATACCAAAAAATTTGTATGATTCTTAACGATTACGAAAAATAAAAAATCACTACATGTTGATTTATTAATTTAAATGGACATAAAGTCTTATTCTGTTTGTGCCGGATTAACATATAAAATTTTAACATTTATTTGACTTGTCTGACATCGGTTGTTTTATTTTTGTCAAACTTTTCCTTCCATTTTCCTGATGATTTAATGCACTTTGGCAAAGTCTTAAGTATATTCCAAGTCCTCTCGGGCCAAGGTTATTTGCGTTATCGTTGTGTCAACGTTCGATTCTTTCTCTCTCGGTCCGAGATATTCTGAAAGCTCTAGAAACCGCGGATAAATGGTTATTCGGAGAAAAAGGGCTTAACTTTGGCTCTCGGAGCCAACTCGAACTTCAAAACTTGACGTGATGCATGGACAAGGTCCCACTTCTCATTACCCGAGGAAGGGACTTTGCTTCGCCCACAATCCCATCTAAAATTTAACATTCCATTACAATCCTTCCAGACGTATTTATCTTTTTCATTAATCTGCATTTTTCATTTTCCAATTTATCCTCTTTGTAAAACGAGTTCTGTTCAATTTACGGAACATTTATGATTCGACTGAACAAATTTTGGAAAGATTCACAAAAAGTTTAATGACATATGTATGAGTATATTGATAAATAATAAAAATGCATTCTACAACATAAAATTTCGTTCCCATTTTATTCAGAATAGTTTCGTATACAAAAAAAAAAATATGACCCTTTCCGTTCCTCCTGGGTATTCAATAAGCTTGGAAGTTAATCACTCGAGCATAAATCTCGAGATTGAATCGATACAGCGGGGATTTGGTGTCATCCGCCTGGCCAGTTATCTCCGCGTCACAAACCCTTTGGAAACCCATCGAGAAAGGGTCAGGTTATAGACAAAAAGTTCATAAAGATTAAGTTAAGGAACTTTCCGTTGTACAGGCGATTCAATGTACGAATCTTTCCATGCGAAATCGAAACTATTTCAAGAAAACATATTTCGGTATATTTACAAAACGGATGTGCAAAATTGATAAAATAAGATTTCAAATTATCTTTTAGATATACGAAAATATGTCTTGTCACTTCGATGTGACGATGATTAATTTCGATTTTCATTGCCTCGAATTTGAAATTCATTCAAAATAACATTTCAATTCTTTTTACAAATTTTTATCATTGAGATTTTATTAAATTTTTGTTCCTTTTAGAAATTGTATTGAAAAAATGAATATTGCAGAGTGACTTTCACGTGAGTGGAGAGTTTCGAAAAAAAAAATTATTTTCTTGAAAAATCTAGGGACGATGTCTTGTGGGTGGGAAAATTGAAAAATCGATTGAACATGAATCGGCTCATATACGTGTAGAGTACGACCTTTGAAATCTCTGCCTGGTAACAGCCGAGTAGGCAAAGCAAAATAGCCGTGTTGCAGAGAAACGAGCTTCAAATCCACGAGACAAGGAGGAAGATATCGTTACCGCACGACCAACACACGTACATGTTTCACTTCTATCCACGATTTAAAAAAAAGTTAAAAGGGAACACGAGAGCACGTCACATTGTTACTGGTTAAAGTATTTTCTCTCTTTTTTATCCTTTCAACTCGAAGCTTTTGACAAAAATATTTCACCACCCCAAAATTTCACATTAAACTCTCTTCGAATCGAGAATTTTGTAATTTCGAGATTATTTAATACAAATAATTTTTTTGGAACAGAAATTTTCGTTAATTTCGTCGCTTTCTTTCGTACTGATTTATAGAATACTATTTGAGCTGTCTCCTTAAGCTTTAGTAATAAGATTTTGGTTTTTCAATTCACATACACTGTTCTTGTATCCATTCCTTGAAACTTAAAAGCAGAGTTTCAAAAATTCGAGGTATTTTTCTCTAGATGCAAAAAATAATCAGCAAGCATTTTTTCTTACCATTTAATTTTTAACAACACAAAAGAATCTCTTTAAGATCACAAAACTTTGGAGTCATTCATTTAAAATGGTAGTCGTTCTCTCGTTTGTACACCTAAGATACATGTTGTCATTGTCGAAAAAAAACGTATTTTCTCCGAAGTATCCCGTTCTCATGTATTTCCTCAGAATTACAAAGAAGAAGGTAAAATAAGAGCTAGAGATAGAGGGAGAGAGAATGGTGCGTCCATTAACGAAGCTGATAATCAGGAGGAAAATGATGGCTGTCTCGTTAGCTACGAATTCTCCATGCTTATCATCAGCTAGCCTCTCTTTTACCCCAAAAAGCTCTGATCCTACTCCTCGTCACTAACAATGGTTAGCAAAGAAAAACGAACACTAGTGTACCGTGCACTAATTAGCTGATAATAGGTCCAGCCTATTATCATTTGGGACAGGCTTTGCGTTTGCGTAACTCGATCCATCCACCCCTTGGGATGACGGACGCTTCCACGAAAAGCGCGTTTACACAAATTAACCCTGGTTCAAGCTAAATTTATGAGAACTCATAAAGATATGAATATATTAATCTATATTATGATAAAGAAAACACACACGACTATACTTAAAGTTTTTCAAAAGATAAAAACATTAAAAACTACTATAACTTAAAAAAATCAATTTTAGTTTGATGAATACACATAGTTTGATGAAATGGCGACATAATTCTCTGAATTACAATATTGAAATAGACATATATTGCTAACAAGTCCAATTTTGCGTATTATCATTGTTTTGATGCATAAAAACATATTTATAAATCTTGAAAAAAATGACATTCAATTTAAAAATTGAATACATTAATATTGAAATAGTTATACTATATTGGTACAAAATCCCACCAAATGGAATATTAAGTAAAATACAAATAAATTGTCGAAACGAGTAATCTTTTTTTTTTGGATAATTTACATATTTGATAAATAAAAATAGTTTGCATTTTTGCTATTCCTCCATGTATATGGATATGCACTCTCTTTATAAACATAATGCGGTTTAGTGCTTATTAAAATGTTCTTTATGCGCGCTCTCGCACACTAATGCATACACACGTTTCTTCATAAATCCCATCAGAGTGCACGCGAGCGCTCGGAAAACATGGTAATTGCACTCTTATTAACTAATCTACGATGTTTTTTACAAAAATTGTTTCGATAAGGGTCTCATTTCGCGTAATTCGTTTTCTTTTTTCCCGTCTCGATGAGAAAATATTCGTAATTCGTGAAAAGAAAAAAAGAATTAAGGCGTATGTAATATGGAGATAAAAAAATGCGGTGACAGAAAACGAGGTGAAAAATTGATAAAATCTTTATTGGCGAAAAAAATCTTGGTCGATTTCATATCGCGAACCCGGAAATGTTTTTCCAGTCGTAAATTTCGTAATCGTTTGTATGCCCGTTGATCACGAGCGAAAAACTCTTTAGCGGTATAAAAGATAGATTGTATCGTTTCCTGACACTTCGCTTTATGACAATGGACGATGGAAAAAAGAAAGAATGACCGGGAGGGGGAGTGAGATCGTTTAGAAAACGCGGCCGAGGTCTTTTACGCACGTTTTACACTTTTTATTTTCGAGACGCGGTCATTGCGTAATCTCCGTTGCGTATATCTCAGCATCGAATCGACCGCTTGAAAAACTTCGGATATCTCATTTTTACTCTTCAGAATTCTTCCTTCTTACCATCAATTCCAAATTTACCTCCTCCCTATGAAATAAACATTTAATATATAATCCGAAACTCTAACGTGCACTCCGGAGAATTATATTTGCAATTCGAATCGAAAGCTTTTGTCTTACGTTTGAGGAAAAAGTAGAATCGAAATGAATCGGAAATCGATCATCCGCCACAC
Source organism: Cremastinae sp. B BG-2022a (assembly GCA_030522605.1). Lineage (NCBI taxonomy): Eukaryota > Metazoa > Arthropoda > Insecta > Hymenoptera > Ichneumonidae > Cremastinae sp. B BG-2022a. The sequence goes on along the minus strand of JAPYYX010001461.1, from coordinate 13,170 downwards.
ATTTTTCCTCAATAATAGATTTTTCTTATGCGTGTATATTCCAGAACAAAAAAATGCATTACATATTAAATTGATGAAACCTTTTTCACGACGAATGAAATTCTTGTTCTTAGATAAACCAAAAAAAAGCAATAAAGATGAAAATGGCGAAAATAAAAAATATCCTTGAATTTATCTTCGTGGGATTCGCTTCAATGTCCGAGCGAGAAAATTGCATTGTTCATGTGTATTTTATAAAAATTCAAGAAGACGAGCAAGCGTCATCATCGTCACGTATTATTTTCTTAAAGAATAAGCGTTCCCCACCGCGCGATCGTGTTTGCGCGTTTATAAGCTAACGAGCGACGTTCCGCGAAATGCCAATTACACCGAGTTTTCGCTTCAGCAGGATATCTCGTTAAGAATGATTCTTTGATACGCGCCTTGTCTGCGTTTTTCTGTCACACGGATTCTTCCTCTTTTTTTCTTATGTCGCACACGCCAGCGCGATCCGCAATGAGCGCCAGATTCAAGCGGGAGCAAAAAAGCGCGCGAACTTATCCTCCGGAGGACGAGGAAGACCACTTTGATCACGCGAGACGAAAAAATTCACACAATTATTTTCTCGCGCGTCTCATATACACGATTTTTCAAATTCTTTTACACTTTTTCGACAAAATTCTTACATTTCCCTTCTGATGATTATCTGATAATTATAAATGTATTTAATGAATATTTCCGTAGCTTTTTATTATATCGTTTTTAAAACTCACCACGATTTAAACTTTTCGCAACAAATTTCAAATGTTTTTGATTAAATTTAAACTGTTCAAAATTAAAAAAATGAATTTTTAAACATAGATAAAATTCTCTAAAAAAGTTAATATAAACGAATATTCGTCATTATTCCCAAGACTTGAAATTAATTCCATGCACATATTGGGAGTGTACATTTATTTTGTTGAGCGATGGATTGCTCGGTCGTTAGGAAGAAGGTCGAGAGTTTAGCATTGATATTCGCTCGATCTCTGTCTGCCTGCGTGGATGCTCGGATATACATACATATATGTATGTATAGTTCCGTATCGCATAACATGAGATTTGGATGGAAGGGAGAGCCATGCAGGGCAGGACCGATCGTGGAAATTGTCTCTCGCAACGTAGAGCTGGCTGATAGTCATCATCCTCGCTGTAATGATGGTGACGATTACTTCGATGTGTGCAACCGAAGCGAGACGAAGATGAAGAGAGCTTGAGATGATCCATGGCAGGATGGACGCCATTCGATTCACGTTCGTTCTCCATGCCTCCGATAAATGCTGTAAACACGAAACGCTCGTGACTCTTGATGAGAATGCCATCGATATCCCTACGTGTACAATATCTCTCAAAAACAAAAACAAAAAGAAAGCGAGGAAATGTTCTTCATAGTGACGATTCTATACACAAAAAAACGATTCGTTATTTATTTCTATTTTATTTCGTCTGTGATATGTATTATCTACGATGAGATGGACTGAATTTGGAAAAATACAAAACGTAAAATCTATTTTGTAAGCAATATTTTTATAATTTGAAAATTTTGTATAGGGATTCGTAATTTTTTGCTCTCTGGTTATTATTTTATTCGGCTTACATTACGTTGTGTAATCTTCCTAATTCAAATGATTTTTGGGTCGATTTCGAAACTTTTTGACGGTACTGTGTGCAGATATTATATCACAAGTGTTATGTATCGTTTATCATGATGAATCGACCGCTGTACATTCGTGTCCTTCCTTCCTTCCACACTTCTCCTCTATCGCACCTCGATTTTCATCACTCTAAATTCATGTGTATTATTATTATTATCATCCACGTGAGCTATAGCTACACGATGAGGAATAAAACTAATGGGCTCGGCTAACAGATTGCAGAAACGAAATTTCTTTCGATAGCGTCTACGTCTGCGATTATGGAAAATATATTTCGAAAAATTCTACAATCAAAATTGAAGTCTGTGAGAATTCGAAAAAGTGATTGAAAGGAAATTTCATAATTTTTTGAGCTTCCATTTTTCATTCGAGTTATTTTTAACACTTTTCTCTTCGATGTGTAGGAAATTTACGATCAATCATGTTCTCTGAGACGTGATTGGAAAAAAAATTGATTTTAAGCCCACAGTTGAGTTCTTTCCAGACCCGATTTTCAAGCAATTTTTCTTGTATCTCAAAAGCGCAGATTTTATTTGACAAGAGCATTGTCACGGTAAAATTTTTAGTTTAAAGATTTTTCGCACTCTCGCTAACGACAGAAAAATTCCGAGTATCACGCAACGCGTTCGGCGTTCTCAGAAGTCGAGATGTATAAAGTTTGCATAAGCGTACACGTATTATGCGTTTCTCAATGCAACGCTCGATATATCGGATACATTTCATATCGATCACATTTTCCAGGGGAAATGACCGCACAAGACCTCCACGTTTGGGTATATATAGTTTTTGCTTACTTGTGTGAGTTTTTTTACGATATAACGTGTGTGTGTATAAGGCGGCGATCAATTCAAACGTTGAAAAAATTTATACGCCCTCGAAATCGATTAAAAAAATGTTTGATGCATTGAAAATCGCTCTTGCGGTTTCGAATTTTTATTCACTTCTGGAAATAAAACAAATTTCATTTTTACGTTATTTCCGTCACATCTTCTGTGCCTTACGGATTTTTTTATTAAATAAAAAATTGTTTACTTTTCCACGTTGTTTTCTTGTTTACTGGAACGAAAGGGAAGTTAATTCATTTCACACGGTGCACCTGGGTGATTCGTGTAATCGAAGCACTAAAAGTTTCAAATCCCCGACGTGTGATTGATCCGATGAAATGTGTAAGAAAAGCAGCGAATGCAGAGTGTTGTTGAAATTGCGCTTAAAAGTCGCGTTGCATCCGACATGACATAACAAAAATTAATTGAAAAAAAGTATTCAGAGAAATTAAAAACGATTAAACAATAAAAAAATGTCCTCGCAATCTAAAATAAATATTAAAAAATATTCGAGACGTTAAAATATATGAAATAAATAAAAAGATTCGTTAATAAAATATACCAACTGAATACATAAATAAGAATAAAATGGAACAGTAATAATATTAATTATAATTAAATTAATTCCTTATAAATAATGAAAAATATAATAATATTTGATGGTTTTATCATCTTTTTGCTTAATGAAAATTTGTTGTACGATCGTAAAAATGGGAACTCTAATTTATTTAAGGTAGTTGGTCGAGCCTTACCGTGCGCATTTTATTCGTTTTACGTGTGCAGGTAATTCGTACGGACATGCAAAATACATTCGCCGGGTAGGAGAACGACGTAACACGTGAGAGTTGACGGGGTGAAGCTTTCGTCTATCCTCCCCGGCATCCGAGCGCTGTATAGCCACAATAATCGATGAGCGCAGGAAATCATTGGCTTCCTTGCTTCCCCCTCGCACCAAAACATTCGAGACGATACAAGCCTATATTCAAAAGTCGTTGAAAAATAATATCCTCGCGACTATTTCTATACCTCTTTGCATCATTACGATTTAACGTCACTTTAATTACCTCCTAAACAAATTTATTGTTAATCAAAACTTTGAAACATATTTTACATTACCAGCCATATAATAAATTTAAAAACTCATCGAACATTTTCATTTACAAAATGAATAAAATTCATCATTCCCGCGATATAAAATTTTTTTACTATCTATCTATGGAATATCAAAGTTTATTATTGACTCTATGTAACTTCAAATGCAGTTTCGTAGAATAATTTATGTCACAGTTCTATACTTTTATTCGTTTATCCATTTTATTCGAAAAAGAAGATGAAAATTGATACAAGTTTGCTCGCGGGTGTAGATTGAGTTTCGATTTTTTCGTCAATTCCGGAAGACGCGATTCAGGAAAAAAAATAAGACGCGGAAGGGGATGGCGTGGATGAGAGAGAGAGGATCGCGATGAAAAGATTGCTGAGTCTGTCCCAGTCGTCGATTGGTGCTCAACCAGCGAACCTTTCGCCAATGTAACGCACACTCGTATACGAGCGCGAACGTGTACAGTATAAATATATGCCATATAGATGAGCTGACTGTGTATGCATACATACATACATACATACACACATGCATATATGTATGCGCGCACACCCCGTCGACATATGGAATTTATCCTTTTCTCAGAGCCGGAGTCTCGGCTGTTTCGCGCTCACTCGACGACGCCCTGTTCCAGGCCGTGGAAACTCTCAACCCGGCTCGTTGTCCTGACCCAGCTAACCTTGACCTCCCCGACAGGAGGAACAAAAAAGTCCTCCACCGCTTCGATCGTTCAATATCCGCGGGGAAAGGAAGAGAAAAAGATAACGGGGAGGAGAAAAAAAAAGAAATACGGTAAACGCGAGGAAGTGAAAAAAGAAAAACGAGAGACAGCACGTACAGAATTTGAGGCACACACGAACGCGAGTAGAGTCGTCATATTTCTATTTTCTTTTTTTTTTTTCTATTTTATTCCTCTCGCGTGTCAGGTACGAAACGATCCTCCGTACCGATACAAAAACAAACTGACTAATCTGTATAATTCCACCAATCGTGAAAATTTTATTTCGCAATTCGCAAATTGCGATTCATTCGGAGAACAAAGTAATTCGTTTTGCATCGATTCGTTTCTCTGTTTTAACTGAATGGAATTATTCTTCTTCTGATTTCAGCGTTGCCGAGGAGAGGATCTTGACAATAAAAGAGCTGGGACATGAATCTCTGAGAGGCCGGAGTCGCGAATGATGTGATACATTTTTATATTTTCTCCGTTTCTTCTCTCGACTCGGGGATCGGAAAGAGCGTAAACACACCTCGTGTACATGTGACTCGATCGTCCCGAATACACAGGGCGCATCGTAAAAGTGTCTTCGAAAAAATGAGACGAACGATACGGCGGATCTTCCTTGCATACGCGTGAAGCGCCACGGAGTCGTGCGCGACGGATCTCGAGGGAAAGTTTTTTCTCTCTTAATTTTTTTTTTTATAACTCGCGAGTGCGTGCGCGTGTGTATGTGTGCGCGTGTGTTTACGTTCCTCGATACGTGAGATTTATTTTCATAATTCGAGGCGTTAATTCGGCCAGTGGCACGATCTCGGGCGTCGACCTCGATATCCTTAATGCTACCGTTTCGTCGGAAGCGAGGCGAAGACGAAGACGGAGCCGAAGACGAGGAAGAGGACGAGGAGCGAGAGGAGGAAGAGAGAAGGAGTATAGAGTTCCGATCGCGAGGAAGCGCGAGAATCGACTTCTCCTTCTTCTCCGAGGACAAAAACAAGAAGAATCGCCAGCAATTTGCAATCCGTAGGATCCATAAAACTCCTCGTCGTTTTTTAGGTTTGTAACGGGCGAGATATATAGAGACGGGCGATCGACTCCTCGAATGGCTAGATATTGGCAAGTTCGATCTCTCGTTTGCCCCCAGCGCGTATTATTCGATTCACGGCCGTAAACGCGATTCCAGCCTTTACGAGCCGATACTTCTTGCTAAACTTGGCACGGAGTACCGCGAGACGGGGAAAGAGAAAACTCGTGATCCGGAAAAAGAGCGGGCTCGAAATTAATAACAAAAAGGAAAAAAAAAGAAACGCCCGCGCAGTCTTGCGATCGAATTTTGCAACGCGAGGAGAGAAAGAAAATCGATTTTCAAGCTTTTATTCGCATCGAAAACTCGACGGAGAAGAGAACAAGAGTATATATCGTAAATAAAGTATTAACTGAGAATCCCAACGAGTATTTAATCGCTAAAAGGAGAGAGACGGAGAGAGGGAGAGCGAGAGAGAGAGATAAAGAAAAGAAAAAAATAAAAATTAGAAACTTTCTATGTAAATGTATAAATGAAAATATAGATATATGTTTGATGTTCGACAATTGTGAGATCGTCGGATATACGAAAAAAAGATTGCTATGTATATTATAAATATATATATACAAATGAACAATAAGTAAATAAATAAACAAATACGTATATATATATATACATATTGAGGAGTACTGAGGAGTTCGAGAAAGTACAGAGTTAGACGAGACAAAGCATCGCGCGTGTTATCCGAGGAGGAAAAACATCAGAGGCGATCGCAGCTGGACTCCGATTCGAGTCAGAATATATCGAGCCACGTTGATCGAGGCTGTGAATCGGTTGAATTATTATTAAATTCCGGTGAAATCGAATTACGAGTCGGTGGGAGATCGATCGAATATAAATAATTGAATTTCGGCGCGTAATATATTGGAGTGCCTTTGACCGTGGCATTCGAATTTTGCGAGAGTCTGAAATTTCGGGTTTCACGGGGGAGAATTGAGGTTGAGTAAAAGGGGAAAGAGGATTAGAATCACAGGAGATGTACAAAGATCCGGCCAGCTCATCCGGAAGCGGCGCTTCGGCTAAGGGCGATGAGGTCGAGCTAGTCAGCAGATTCCTCGCACCTCTGTGCGCCCGAGATGAGGCCGCAAGGAACATCGCGCTCGCCGCTGCCAGAACTACCGTCGAGGGATGGCTCGGCGGTGTCGGTAGTCCCAATCAGTGGGAGGACACCAACGAGATTGAAAACACGAGCAACGACTACGGAAAGTTCAAGGGCCAAGATGGAAGGTGAGTCCGGGACGAGCTCACGTTTACTCCATTTTTCACCCCTTTTTTTGTTCGATGCTGCCATGCATGCACAAGAAGCTTCCCCCCCACCTACCGTACTCGATCGATTTTTTATTCACTCTCATCTTGTTATATTGTTGCAACGACGGTCTTGATGCATTTTAATGTGATATTTAATGTAACGGAATTCTTCACCGAATTCATTGGATTTTTCTTTATTCATCGGTTTTCTTTCATTTTCATGCAAATTTATTCGCTTCTTTGGTAATTTTTTTGTTTTTTATGTTTTTTTCTTTTTTTATTATACGCTGCAGATGCAAAGCTTTCTTTTTCGTACTCAATCAATTTTCTCATCTTTATTTCGATACATATTTGCAATTGTTTTTGCATATTCGAATCTCATGATTAATGTATTGGAATTTATTATTGAATCCATTGTTTTTTTTTAATAATCGTTTTTTTCATATTGCAATATTATATAAACCGTTGTTTTTTGAATTTAATTTGTAGGACGCTTTACATATGCAAGCCCTTTATTTTGTATAGTGTTTTTATTTATTCTGGATTAATATTTTTAGTACATATTTATAGCTATTTTATAAGTTTTTGCTATTTCGTTCGAAAATGTTTAAAATTTCCCATCACTTTTCGATTACGAAGCATTTACACATTTTTTGGATACTTTTTAGTTTCAAAAGTTTAAAAAATCTTTCTCAGTTGACTATACGTTTTGAATTTTTATGAAAAAATTGTTTCGAATTTTCAACGGAGTATTTCATAAATTAACTGATGAATTTTTTACCATATTTTCAAAAGTTTGAATGTTTTCTCTTCTGTCTATTTTGGATTCTTATTTTTAAAAAACCATCTCGTTGAAATGTTCAAAGATACGACATGAGCGTCGAGAGGTCACCTCGAAAGGCGGTCCCGGGTAATCTCTCGGACCCGAGCAGCGAGAATCCGCGCAACAGTTACCGCCAGAGCGATCTGAGCGCACGCGAAGCGTTCAGAATCGAGAGTTTTTTTCCTCAGAGCGTAACGGACGGGGCGACGGGATTTATAAATCGGGAGGGCAGTCTCGATTCCGGGGAAAAATTTGGTTCGTTCGACTGCGTGGACGGCAGATTCGGTACTGAGGCGAGAAATTACGGTGCAAGTCGGGGCGAGAGATGGCGACGAGAAAAAGGAAAATCGTGCGAGATCGAGAACCTCGGAAGATCGAACTCCTCCGACGAGGGCAAGGCCTTTAATATCGAGGAGATGAGAGGTCGAAAATTCAGGGAAACGAGCGTGATCGAGGCCCGCATTAGCTCGAGCAACGAGAGCGAGAGAAAATTCCTCGGTTACTGCAATCCCCGAGAAATGTACGACGACGTCGTCGACGAGACGAAGCCACGAAAGACGCTTGGAAAAATCGGCAAGGGCTCGAGACAGAAACAACCGGACAACGACGATCTGGACTCGGACACGAGAATTTATGGTAAAAGTCCAAAGTTCGACGAGAGTCACGGAACTTTTGGGCCCTTCGAGAGCGCGAATCTCTCCCGGGGTGATCACTTCGCCAGGCACGAGAACGATCGAAGAAATTTTCGAACTGGAAGACGATTTTACGAGTACAGCGACGAGAATTCATTCGAGGATGAGTCCTTCCCGCGAAATCGTGATCCCGGGGTCGTTTTTAATACTTTGGAGGGCTTTGAACACTCGAGCGTTGCACAGAACGAGGAAGAGGAGTACGGCGACGAGAACGAGGACGAGGAGCCTTTCGAAAATATGAATCTTGAAAATCCATATTCCGAGAATGAGGACGTCAGACTCGAGAGTTGTTACGACTTTGTCACTCGTCAGGAGGATTCGCAAATACAGAAACTCCCGAGAGCTGAATCTTACGAGGAACAGAGTTGTCTGCGAAACGGCTCCGAGAGAAAATTCAGCGCCGGCCAGATAAAGAGACCCCTGTCCCAGGACGAGGACGTTTCCGCCAAGAGCGGACGCACCCTCGACGGGCCCGAAGTTACACCCGGCGATGTTGGCCGAATGCTCAATCTTGGAAACGCTCTCGATGGGCCTCGTCAGGCTCAGGCCAATAAATATCTGAGTCTCGTCACTCTGCATCTCCCTGTCATTCTTCGTCTCAGTGTCAATTGTCCTTTCGAGAACGTCAGGATCAAGTGCGCTGAGATTCTTCTCATGGTCAAGGTGAGAATATGTCAATAAATATTAACATTCAGTAAATTAGACGAATCACAAATCTTATTTTTACTAAAATTCTTTTCGATTTAGTAGAATACGTCATTTATATAAAATTATACGAGAATTAAAAATTTTTATTTCAATAATTTCAAAAGTCTCTTCTGAGGTTCTTGATGTAATTAAAGTAAATATGAGAATTTGATAAACTTTGGAAGAATGTTACACGAGAAATATGAAAATATTATTGTTTTCAAAATTTTCGTGTCCAATATTTACTAAGGAATATACACCCGGTTATGAGAATATATTTTGCTGCTGAACTACTCGAGAACGTCATGCATTGATAAAGAGGCTTCGTAAACATTAGCATTCAATTATTCGAAATCCAAACACATTGTTATCTAATCTTAATAAAATTTCATAAAACTTATCAATTTTGTCCTAAACCGTAAGATTCGAAATCCCTAAAATAAATTCAAAAAAATTTTCTTATTTCTTGTTTATTTGATCCGCGGATGTTTCGTACGGTCCGTTGGCTTTGCGCATGTGACACGGAAACGATGCCTTTCGAGAATTCAAATACGATTCCCCGCGTTTCTGTACACACGTCGAGATTTATATATTTTATACATACAAATGCGTGTAATGTATACGAAGTGTGAATAATTTAATATGTAAATTTGTTTATGTATGCTCGCACTGATGGCTAGATAAATGATGAAAGAAAGGCGATAAATAGCGATGGGGGTTTCGGATCGTGACTTCTCTTTTTCGTTCCGCGCAATGAATTATTTATGTCGTATTATACATGGATGATATATACATATACATATACGTGTGTATATATTATTATTCTCGTACAAATTCGATTAAACACATATCTTTACAAATGCGAACCGTTTCACTAAAAATCTGACCCTCACGACTTTAAATCTCCTTAACGGAGTTGTGGCGTACAAATTTTCCAATGTAGTATTTTGATGTATCATTTCGAATTTAATATCACAAATGTAACTAAAAGTGTTTATATTCTTAATTTTGTCATTTCTTCCTGGGATACATTTGATGCAATTGAATTAATTAAAACATTTTTTATTCATTTTTATGGAATTTTTGAGCCATATTTCATCGGCGTGTCACAATCATTTCATAGTCAAAATACGGTCGAGATCGATTGGACATTAAATTTCCTATATGTATGTTCATCAGCAGTCGATTAATGGTGTTTTTGCCGGTAGGAACGACCTGGTTAACGGGTGTAAAAGTGTAACGGATGACGGAAAAGGAAAAGCAAATCTATCGGGAAAATATATGCTGGTTCAGTTTCTTTTTCAATATTGTAATTATTATTATTTATTATTTATTATTGACGCATCTTAATCGGCATTCGAATTTCTTGGAATTGAAGGAAAAAATTGCTCTACTATTTTTCATCAATTTTACACTCACATTTCAACTGTTTGTAATATTCTCCTTGTGTTTGTTTAAAATAATTTAAATTTATTATTGGATATTTTTTCTTTCCTTCAAAAAAATAATTTTTTAAAATCTTTTGGAGTATCATTATGATTGTGAATGGTACGAAAAAAAATGGATTGAGCCGAGTGGAGGAGATAAATCTTACACGTTGACCGGTCGATTATAAATAAATGAAATACAAATGATTGCAGGATCGTGGATTACCCGTCCCAGAGCCAGCGTTCGATGGACCAAGCGCATTCGTTCCCGAATCCGAGGTGAGTTTTTATTCAATTCATATCCATGCAATATCCACTCTGAATAATGTCCTCCACTCCACTTTATTTTTTAATTACTTTTTCACGAGAAATTCGACGTTGCCAACGTGTTAAAATTTACTAAATAAATTCAACTCAAATGGATTTTGGTGCACCGCAAACAATAATGTATTCGGATTTACCAACTCCGAGAAAAAGTTTTTTTTTTTTAAATCGAAAGTGACACTGGACGTGAATAGTCTTTCATTTCGTCCAATTAAAATAAATTTTCTCCGCTTATCGGCCGATCCGCTATTTTCAAATGTTTCGGTCGTAATTATTTTGAAGATTTGCTTTGAATGAATATTTTACGTGTTATGTCGTTGATACGGAGAATATTCCAGCTCGCATTATTAGCATATTTATGCCCGTGTGAAAAATAAAAGTAAGATGAAAATAGAATTAGGAGAAAGCTAGAAAAAAATAGAGGCAGCTGTAGAAAAAATTAGTTACGGTCAATAAAGCTCGATTGATCGTTCGATCGGAGAACGATGGTTTTCTTTTTTTTTTTCAATGCGCTCTCATCTGGGCTGCCAATAGGCGATAACGGGACTCCTCGCTCGTTTGTTCACTCATAAACGTCAATCTATCTCAATGAAAAGCAATTAGGCTCCATGCTCGTCGTCGTAAAAAAAGTAGCATCTGGCTCGGCTCTCGAAAAATTCCCGTTTTATCGACTGTCAATATCGCAGTTTCCTCTTTTATCGCTCGCGATAACGAGAGAATCATTTGGTGACTCAAATGCGTAACAAGTAGCTCCATCCTATGGCAATTCTTATCCACGAAAATTTATTTTCTACCGTCGGTTTCGTATTATTTTTCTATCTCCATCGATATCCTATCTACCGAACGAACATTTATTTTCATCGTTTTTCACTTTGCGTGCTCCGTTGGTTTCTGCCTTCGCTGAAACCATTTTTTCAACATCAATAACGAGATTTAAAAAAATTACGATAAAGAATCATTTTTTTCATCATGCAGCAACTATTTTTCAATTTGTCGGACCTTAGTGAAACATTTTCATTGAAAATTGAATGCAATTCAAATTATTATTCAGATGAAAAAAATTGGGAACAAATTTTAGTCTTTCTTTTTTATTGTGAAGAGCGAATAATTCGTTAAAAAAAGGTATTGAGAGTAGCCGGTTTTTGAAAGCCCTTTTAATTTCCCGGAAATAGATGAAAAAGTTCGAATTGTAATTTAAAAAAGGGAAATTGCGTCTTTTGAAACGTGTTGATCGATCAAATGGAATTTCTCCTGTCAGCGGATGAAGGGGCTTGGAGTTGAGTACAGACATTCTTGTAGTGGCAATTCCTTATGCAAATTGAATGTAAACCGAATAAAAGGGAAGCCCGAGCCCGGGGAGAATTCGTCTGAAGCCGGAAGGACTCTGAACGCTCCAAATCTAGGATCGAATTGAATTTTCGAATAAATCCAGGAAATTTTATCGAAATCTTTCGAAAGAGTTCGAGCGACGAAAAGTTTCCAAATTTATTTGTTCTCCGATACATTCTCCAAACCTTTTCATTCACGGGAACGTTTCGGAATTCCGAAACGAAAACAAAAACCCTTTTCGAAGCTACGCCAGGGTCCTTCAATTCCCCCTTTTTTTTCAACTTTTTTATCAGATCACTTGGATTTTGGCTTCTCATCAAAGCTCTCATCATCATTTTTTCCCTTCCCGCCGTGATAAAACTTTCCCTTGCCAAAAAGGACTGCAGATTTTCGGCTACGTTTTTTTCTTTTTCATCGCTTTTTACATTTCCGGTGAGATCCGGGAGACACGATTGCACGCACAAACGGGCCGCCGGGAATGAAGTCGGATAACGAAAACAAAAAGTTTGCCAACGGGAGAAAGGAGAGAAGCAGAGAAAGAGACGGAGCAAGAGGGATGACCGAGGGAGACGAGGGGAGAGGAAAAATGGAACAACAAAAAAATAAAACGAGAACGAAAACTCTGAGGGATTACATTACGCCCGAGTTGCGCTTCTGAATGCTTTTCGCGTCTCCGGGACACACTTTTTTTCGTTTCTGGACGTGTATATATATCTTTTGGTATATACGTATATGCATAAAAACACATACAGCACGCAAGGGTGTACGTATACTCGAAACATTCGCAGTACGTGTTTAAGACGTCGTTTGTCCCTTGGAACGTCTCTCGACGAGAAGTTCCCTGATCTCGAGTACACAAGGAAGCCTCATTTCAACCCTCCTCGGCCTATTCACGTATTCAAGGCTCGCTTTCGGCGCTAATAGCACCGATGCAACCGTGACTTCCTCTCGCTAAATCGGCTCCTCTCTCGTTCCCGGACCATTCATGCGAAAAAATGAATAATTTCTTATCGCTCGCGAAAAAAAGAAATCCTTATTTTCTCTTCACTTTTCCTTTTTATTTGCGAATCTCGAGGATATAGGGGAGACCGGGGCAAGACGGCCCCCCCGGGGCAAGACGGCCCCCCTCAAAAATTTAGTCAAAAAAAAAAATTTTTTTTTTTTGTCAAATCATGTGTAATATGATGTGATCACATGTGATCACACCAATAAAAAATTTTTTTGACCAAAATTTTCTTTTGT
>JAPYYX010001460.1:0-24160 GCA_030522605.1 Cremastinae sp. B BG-2022a | reverse complement strand
TACACATTATTTGACCGAAAAAAAAAAAATTTTTTTTGACCAAATTTTTGAGGGGGTCCGTCGTGCCCCGCGGGGGCCGTCGTGCCCCACCCTCCCCTATAAAGAACGTATTCTAGGGAGTTGAAGGATTAAAAAGAAAATCTGTGTTCTAGTTACCATGGAATAGAAACATTCGCCGAAACACAGAGAAAGCGTAAAAGGGATTGTTGGGTGGCAGACTCCCTGTAGGGATCATAGTCTGGTATTCAACTAAAAAAATGGTTGCGAACAGACATTTTTTAGGAGTATACATTTTTTTTATTTTATTCTTCTATCCTGCAGGGGTATGTCTGTTGTTTTTTGAAGGGTAACACAACCTCGTGAGATTTCGCTTTTTTATCTATCTTCATTTTTTCTCATGAATTTTTTCACAGTTAAATGCATACGCGCGAACTCTTAATCCTGTTCAGAAGAAAATATTTCTCCTCTTTTAATGTTTCTGTTTCGTTATTTATCTTTTAATTTTTTTATGTCTCATCATCTGTCAGTATCATCGTAAAACGATATCTAATTTCTTCCGTGTATTTTGGGTTTTTTTTTATTAATTCGTTGAATCTTTGCTACGATTTTACTAATTTCTTTCTCCTTTTCGTTTCGATGTTTTTTCTACTTTTCCGTTTTTTCCTCGGATGATTGGAATAACAGTCGATTTTTGGCAGTTGTATAAATTCGAGTTAATTTCAAATACACCGGAAAAAGAAGCTAGTCAGACGAATGAATTCGCGCCATCGTAGAGAAAATTTGCGAAAAAGCTATAAAAAATGACCAACTTCGTGTATCTTCCATCAACTTTATATGAGTAGATCAGAATTTCATTAATCGTTGAATAATTGTAAATGTATGTAAAAAATACGAAATTGTCAAGCGTGAGAAATAGGTGAGATATTTTCTCGGAGAACGGTCAAAAGAATCACAAATTCTTTTTGACGTCAGGACTCATTTTCTACCCTCGAGTTTTTCCTTTTCGCGCAGCGAATATGAGGATCATTCTCATTGGATATTAATCCTCGACGTTTCGTCTCTCAAGAATGATTTGGAGCAGAAAATTTTTTAACAACGTCAATGGTAGGCGAAGGCTAGAAGTTTGCAAAAGCTCCAGAGTTTTTTACCCAACTTCATATTCACTTGCAGTCAGTAGGTCGAAAAAGCTCACCTGCCAGCTTTTTCGTGTTTCATCCAACGTTTCTGCCTTTTCTCATTTAGTACATGCGCGCGCATATATTTACATATACGTGGAAAAAACTCGACTTATATCGTTTGGCGCTGGATGTAGGTGGTTTGTTTTTCACGAGCTTTTTCACCCCTTCTCCCTTTTTTCTTGCTTACACTTGAGAATGGTTCCCAGGCCTGCTAGAGCCCATTCGAACGTAATTTAGAATGCTTTTAGTCGCAAACGTCGCGGACTCGGGGCAAAGAGGCGCGAAGAGAGCGGGGGGGCAGCTCTCACATCTCGCAGGCATTTTAGCCACAAGCTCAAATGTGGAAGCTTCAAGAAGGAGTATCTAGCTCGAGCTCTCGCGTTGTTTCGTTCGCCCCGACTAGAAAGCTCAGCCAGTCCCATTTCGGAGCTTTAGTTGCACGAAAGCTTCAAGACTGTCGCGAAGAGCTTGGTGCTTTTATGAGGTGATTTTTTCGGCGCCTTTTCGCTGGCGTAAGCTCAAGGTCGAACTTTTGTCGAATATCAGGTCAATAAAGCTTCTAAGCTTAATTAATAAGCGTACATTCGATGATCTTAACCGTGTTGACGAACAATTGAATTCTGTGTCACGTATACTTTCATTCATGATGCGTATATTCGAGAGATTTGATTTCGATCAGAGTTGAAGCGATAGAAAAGTTTTCTCGGCGTAACGTGAATAGAGCTTGCAAGACAGCTAAAAGAGGGACGAGAAACGACCAGGAGTTTAAAAGTTATTTTTACGAGCGTGCGAACAACTCCAACTTATTTATTAATCGTTCGAGATTTACGAGATAGGGGAAGGCTGGAAGACGTGAAAGAGGATGAAAAAGGAGAGTAAGAGAGAGGAAGACTCGAAGCTTTTCAGAGGTAATGTGTTACAAGCACTTAAACACGAAGCACTCGATCGAGTGGTTGTCGAAGAAAAAGAAATCCAACATCGACACTGGGGAGGCTCAATCGAACGGTTCAAACGTTCGCGTCATAAAAAAGCATCAAACGACATCCAAGAATGGATTTGACATGGATTTTACCGATCGATAAAGGCTTCTCGGCTTTGACCTCTATCATAACCGAATTCAAGGTCAAACCTGATGAGCACTCATCGAGCCTTCTGTCCATGACACTATTGCCTAGAAAAGCTTGATTCATTCAACGTCTCTCACTTCTCGTAGTTCCTCAAGATGTCATCCAGGTTGAATTTACTTGGCTTAAGGTTCGAAGCATTACAAAGCTCGTACACAAGACTGTCGTCAAGGTGACGCCCCGAGGCATTTCTGTGCTTGATGTGAAGCAAAAAAAGAGAAGCCCATTATAACTGGAACTTGAAGGAGTCAGCCATTGTCGTAAAGAATAAACTTTTAGCGGAGCTTTTCTTAGTGAAGTATCAGCAAGGCACGCGTCTACCTGTGTTGATGCAATTAAAAAGTTTGTCATCGTAACTGAAAACCACTCGGGTGTATATTCTCGAGGTATGCGTCAAAGAAAAGTTATCTGGTGATGCTCACGACAGAAATAGGTGACCGGTAAGAATCTGAAAGAAGGGGCCCTAAGACGCGAGATTGCTTCCAAACAAACTGAGGAATTAAACGATCAGGGATCCTCGGAAACTTTGTTAGGATCTTGAGTAAATTATGTACAAGGTAACCCCTGGAAAGCTCCAGAGCGTAGAAAAGCCGGCATAGAGCTTTTCGCGAGGCTCGAACTATTGCCGGTTGCAGCTGGTAACTGTAATTCCAACTGCAACCGTTGGGGGTTACCGCGCTAGCGGTATAAGAGCTGGAAGGGCTGCGATGGAAATGGCTGTCCAACGTAGCAGGATATTTACGAGGTTGGAGTCTTGCACCAAGCGCAATAACTCCGTTCCGTACAATGCACGCCTGCTGCGCGGCATCCCACCTAGCAGCCTAACTCTCGCCCCGTTACTCCCTCCAAAAGGCTCCAGAATCTGTTAGATTGCCCCTACCTCGGTCTGGAGCCAAAGTTCCTATCCCCCTAACCTACGGCAAAAACTCGGCTTGGTAACGGCCAAGCGTCCGTCACTTCTTCGCAACAGCATTTGACGTTTTCCCTTATTTCTGGCTCGCTGAGAATATTCTGGATCATATCATTTCACATTCGCTACTGATATCCTTACGACACGTCGTATGGATGTGGTGCGTCGTAAAACGCTTTTCACGACCCTACCTTATGTCACAACACTCCACTATAAATCACCAGAGAGTCTCGTTCTTGAGGTGGTAACG
Source organism: Cremastinae sp. B BG-2022a (assembly GCA_030522605.1). Lineage (NCBI taxonomy): Eukaryota > Metazoa > Arthropoda > Insecta > Hymenoptera > Ichneumonidae > Cremastinae sp. B BG-2022a. Next base: position 20,698 of record JAPYYX010001460.1, on the reverse strand, counting down.
TCCAGTTCAGCTGAAGGAATGATCTTCCCCTTGATCCAAGATTGTTAACAACTAAGGTCAATTATTCCATATGATCGAGTGGTTGAAACCTTGAATATCATTGGTAGCAATGATGAAGGAATTCCGGTCTAGTGCTGCTCGTGATATTGTGTATTCTCGAGTGCTATTGGAAGTCAAAAATCTGAAGGGCTGCCAATTTTATGTAGATACATTGAATTTTCGGTCACGGTTTATGGCCATTATTCACAGGAATAGAGAAGAGGGCTTTTGGCGGTGTTTTAGTGGCATTTGCTGACGTTCACTGCTGTTTGAATTTCTCGTCACGTTGAAAACTTTATTGTGTGCTAGCGTAACTGCGTTCCTGGTCAATGTCCACATTGTGTACCCAGCTTCTAAGTAGTTTTGATGATGTTTATCGGTCCAGTTGATTTTTGGGGTAGTCGAAAAGTCCTGTTAGAGTTGACTCTACGTCCGCTGGTATTTGGCACACAAGCCAGAAAGCTTCAACATTGAAAAGTATACAACGGCAAAGAGAAAACGAGGGAGCAAGAAAAAGATCTGGATCCGATCCGTGATAGAGAGCTTCTACCAACAGAACCAATATTGATCGAATGTGCTTCTAGACAGGCTGAATCTTTCATAAAAAGATGATCCACATTGGCAATAAGCTCCAAAAGTACTTGAAACGAGACTTTCCAGTTGTTGCAGCTATTTGTTATCCTTTCCAATATCCATAGATATACGGGTATGATCCGCCGGAAGAAGCGAACGAAGAGTTGTTACTCTCGAGAGTGATGGATCTAGTTTCCCAACCTCTCGAAGAACTTTCAGCGCACCTACTCGAGGCCGCTTTCAACGATCTTATCCGAACCAGTAGATCGAGCGCGTTCGACACCATATCGAAGAATGGTTTTAGGCTGGGTGCTTAGTGTCTGCCAATCTTCTGGTTAGACATCTCGCAACAACGGATCTCCCCAAGCTCTTGAATGATTGAAAGCAACAATCATCGTACTGCCTTATCTCCGTCAGTTCCGCTCGTTTCATTCAATCTGCTGTTATCGAAGTTTTATCAGGAATTATATCGATACTGTACTTTTAACAAATTTTGACATTCATAGATTTTGAAGAAGCTAGAAAATAAAAGGGATCTGTAACGCCTGAGAAGTATTATACAGATAGTAATGATTATATTTAAATCACTCAAGTTGATATGTCTTAACATCCTTCTATGTAACTTTGAAGTGTTTTGAAAAAATTGCCTGGATGTAAAAAATCGATATCCAACAACTGATTGTAAACTGCGAAACGCATTGACTGCTCAATGCATGTTCATAATTTATTTTTCAATGGCAAAGAACGTTTTTGAACCCACTAAGTAAAATATCTGAAATCAATCACTAGAGTGCAAGATCCATTGACTGCTATCGGGACATTGATGACTTATCTTCTGATGACGTGGCTTGGAATAACCGTAAGTCATTGTACGAGGTAGGTGCAATGTACCCATTGAAGGTTGAGCGTGTTATGCAACGTGTCCCATAGTATAGAGAGAAAAGGGGGATGAAGGGTGGGCGGATGAGCATTGATGAAGGAGGCTGATGGCAGAAGAGGACGGAGAACAGGTCGTGGGACAGACTGGAGGGAGTTGTGACGCTGCTATCGATGGATAATACACGATTGATTGGTTTCTGCAGCAAGAGACGTGCTTCTGAGCACCGCTCTAACTGTACATCATCTGGAATATGCACTTTAATGACGGAATTAATTCGTATTCGATGTGCTACTGAATTCCCCTCCATACTCCTTACCACCCGATTGTTTTCAAACTGTACGGCCATTGACACTTGCACGACCCTTTCAGGTATTATAACATACATATATTTTGTCCCCTCCACATCCGCTCGTTACTCGCTTCCAAATTGAAGGATAATGAAATACCATCAGTTACACAAATTTAAACCCATTTCACTCTTTACGATTCTTTCGAACGTTTTCATGCCTCGAAGAATCAAATCATTTTTTTAATCGTGATCCATTCTGTATAAATAATTGCACATAAAAAACGGACCAAAGCAGTAAAAAAAATCATTATATGGTAAATTAACTAAAACTTCACGTTCTCTTATCTACCTACATGTCTGTTATGAAATTCATTTTGCCTCCGTTCACTCGCATTCACACGTCCGAATGGGCGTGTATACATTTCAAAAATATGCACTAACCTATGGATATGTATATATTATATACATACACGATACCGTATGTAAAAGTAAAAAAAAAATAAATATACACGTACATACGGTGGTTATTGCGAAGTATGTGCGTGCTGTGAGCAATTAAAAAAGTATGAATATGGATTTTTTCAGATGCAAACTCGAGTCTCTAGTGTTGAAGAACAATCACATACATACGAGATCCAGTCAAGTGCCACCATTCAACGTATCCAAAACTCCACGATAAAAAAATGCAATAAAAAAGAAACAGGATAAAAACAGATCTCGAGAATAATGCGGCAAAAGAGCATGTGGGATCGTTGTCATTCGAGCAATCAATGTAAAAGATACCAATAGCAATATTCAATATTTCTGACCTCTTTCATTTTAGTACGTTGAATGATTCAAAAATGTATTATATTTATGAAAACTATTATGATTTGTTAACGAAATGACATCACGTTTATAATGCAAGCTCGATGTTCTATTGATTACAATTGTTCACAGTGAGACGTATTTTAGAGCCTATCTGACAAATGTTTGTCCGTTACTCGTAAATCATCATATCGCTCCACAAATTTCGAGAAGACCCTAATTGCTGAATAATTACGTTCCATAGGCAGGCCAGCAGCACAAAATCCACTTCTCGCTGGGATTCAATTTTCGTTATAAATGCCAAATCATCAGCCTACAGTGACCTGTCAACTTTTTTTCATCAAAATTGAATTATGGTATACTTAATCAAATTGCTTTTTGTACGTTTCTATATACTAATATTTCGAAGTAATTTTTTTTTAAATAATTTTTTCATCATTTATTCGATGCAATTAATCTATTCCCTTGATTTGGGAATATTTGCATTGAATTATTTAGGAGGCGGACAAATGGACTGCCATAATTTTCCAAAGAGCTTAATCACGGTTTACCACTTGCTGCGCCTTAACCGCATATGTGACCACGATTCACTTCACGCAACCGATCGCTATTGTTAATCATTGTCACCAAACCTTAAAGATGATCTGGACCACCCAAATGGATTGTTTTTTGACAAAAAATAGAAGGAAAAATTTGGAAAAATTACAATCGAAAAAAAAGATATTGATGGTACGTAATTCGGTCAATTCGGCTGCGTATTTTTCATGTATGAGAAAAGAGAAAAAGAGCCAGGTCTCAGATCGAGCTCCGAAAATAAATTTGGTGGGATTTAGCAAAAAAATGTATCCTTCTCGGGAAGAAGGTTTTCTGCCAGCCAGAATCTTAGTTACAAATGGATCGCCATTACACTGGAAAACTGCAAAATGACTCAGGAAAGATCTGGAGTTTCTTTTTAAATTCTTTTTCGTCTCCAATTTCGGGCAAAAAACAATTCCATGCACGTTTGAACAAATTTATTCAATTTTTTCTTCACCGATCGTGATATTTTTCACGGGAATACAGTTCAAGCTGATACTTTTACTTTCCCGAGGCTCGATGTCGATGATAAATATTTTCGCACGAAAAAGTGAAAATTTTCTAAATGGCAACTCGTCATACAAACGCACGTGTCAGAGCGCACTTTGTAAGCCCTTCGTTTCATAAACATTAGATAAACACTTTATACAATCAACTTACGTAATCTTAATCATTTATCGAACGTGCAGTTCTAATAAAACAGAGGATAAAAAAAGTTGGATCATCGTTTCAGTTACGATTCTTTTTTGCGGATTTGCGCACGGCTCGCCCATGGCCCTTAACACATTATTATCCCCTCGAATAAATCTTCAACGAGAAAGATAGAGAAGAGAAACAAAGAGCGGACGTAATGAATGATAAAAAAAGAGGAGATCCTTTGTTTACAAAAAAAGGAAAAGAGACAAGGAGAGAGAGAGAGAAAGAGAGAGAGAGAGAGCTCAAAAAAAGAAAGAATGAAAAAAGCAGAAAAACGAATCGCTATGAATTTAGCATCGTTCTGGGCTGGCTCTCCTTTCTCTCGCGAGTTCCGCGCTAAATTATTGGGGTTTCTAGGGTGCGCGACACGGTTGAGCCTCGACTTTACCTCGGTGGAAAGCTTTCTATCCCATTCACCACCCTTTACCCTTTTCCCTCGCTGGTGTTGTTATAAAAAGAGGAGGGGAAGGGAAGAGAGGCTATGGATAAAGACCAGGGGAGGATGTAACCGAGAAGTAACCTGCGGGAAATAACCCCCGGGACGTTTTTCACCCCCTTGTAACCCCTAATCTACCTCCTCCTTAACATACGATCCATTCAAACCATCCACCAGCTCCGCAACTCTCACGCAACTGTAACTCCCACTTCTTGGTATCAATACAGAATTCGTCCCGTTTATTGCGATGCGCCATTTATGAATCAACCGATGGTAAGGACATTTTTCTTATATTTGTTAATTACTCAGAGAGACGATACTGATAATACCACTAAAGTTTCAAACGGGGTGAATAACAAGACACATTCAATGCCTTAATCCTAGAACCCTGAACATTGGTTGTTGGTGTCCGACTTTTCCAAAATTCTATAATTAAACAAACCTAAAGCCCAAATCTTCCAATTTTTATAAAAATCGTGTTTACAAAAGGATTTTAAGATCTGTGATTTTTTATAGATTTTCTCTCCTACAATAATGTTTGAATAAAACGACGAATGCGAGCGGTCGATGTTCATGGTTTACGCATACTGAGCTACGACGTCTTAGGAATCAACGTAAAGATAAAAGTGACAGCGTTCACTGTATCAATGACTTGAAAAAGAAAGCTTACAGACAAAAAGAGCTGACTCTTATGCTACTGTGATCCCCTTATGAGAACCACCTCCATAATACCGCCTCCCCTTTAAGCTGATGTATAAGCAACATGAATATAGGGAGACAGTTACAAAACAGATTCACGCTTTTCTCCAAAATACTGAATATTTCGAAAATAACAAAAATAACGCATTATTGTTTGTTGAAAGAAGAGCAACCTGCATCCCTTTCTTACTTCAGAAATTGTTGAATGAAATCTCTACTATCGAACTAGCTATTGAAGGTCTAAAAAGATGTTGATGGTGTTATGTTATGTTAGACACTATATGTTATCAAACATCAGACAAAGGGCCTGATGGATGAGAAGGGATGCTGCCCACTATACTACCGAGGATCAATAAAAGTAAAAAAAGAGTTGAAACAGATGCTGAGCACTGGAGCACTAAATTTATTTTTAACAAAAAGCAAGTTAATAGAAACGTGGTAAAAAATCCAACAGCTCAACAAACGGGGAGCCAACCCATTATTATGATTGTAGGATTAACGAAGATCTGTAGGTATTGAATGTAATGTGTGTAATCTACTACAGCTACCGAAGGTCTAAAAAAATTTGAATAGTGGACACTGTGTTATCAATCATTTGAAAACGACCTGATGGATCCGATAGGATTATTGGCCATTATACTACCGAGGACTTAAAAATACTGGGAGCAGAAATAAATGCTGAGCACACGAGCCATTGAATTTACTTTTAAGAAATCCAACAGCTCAAGAGAAGGTAAATCAACCCATAATTATGATTCCAGGATTAATGGAAATCTAAACGTAATCTATTACAATTACAGAAGTTTTACAAAGATGTAGATGGTGGACGGTATGTTATCAATGATTTGAAAAAGGACCTGGTGGATGAAAGAGGATATTGCTCATTATACCTCCAAGGACTGAAAAAGGGCAAGGGAGGAAATATACTGACCACCGAACCATTGAATTTAAAAAAAATCCAACAGATCGAGAAAGGGATGAAAAAGGCCCAACGGCTAAAAAAGATAATAGTCGCCCCAGCGATTCCAGCGGATTCCCCAAACGACGAGCATCGTTCTCAGAGTCTTCGTAGTGCCCTCAGTCCTGGACCTGGTGAATATTTCATAGGACGCCGAGGGGCGCTACAAAGTTGACACGGAACTGCGAGAAAGGTGGCTTGAGTGGAGGCGAGCCCGAAGGGAGGAGGCCTGAAGCAAGAATGGGAGGAATTGTCCTCCTCTGGCTTGCTTGGCTTGACAGAGACTGCGAGGAAAAAGAAAAAAGGGATTCGGACAAAAGAAGTAGTTACAACGCCGCCGGCAGGGAGCACAGTCTGTTTTCTCTCTTCTCCTCTTTTTCTCTCCGTTTCTTTCTTTTCCTCTTCTCTCTCTCTCTCTCTCTTTTTTTGTGCAACCCACTAGCCTGACTCTTTCTTGCATGCTACGACACGTGACCGAGTTATAATCGAGTCGTTAATTAATGGGTTAAGCGCGTTTAAACGCGCATCCAAACCCTCGTTGTTTTTGTAACTCACCCTTTTCCTGTTATCTCTACAATTCTCATCATCTGTTCACTGTATACCTTGTTTATTGTATTAATTGATGTTTGTTTAAAAAAATTATTATCAAGTACTTAATAATATTTTTTATCGAAAAGATTTTTCTTATTAAAAAAAGATTCTAGACAAAATGTGGATGGATCTAGTACGAGAGTGAAAAAAATAAGGTAGTGAACAGAGGCGTTGAGCGAAGGAGAAAATAGAGCGTCACGGAACGCTTGGGTTGTCTCCTGAGTGGAACGTATGTACAGGCGGGCAAGCAGGGTGCGGTACACATTGTCAATCGGAAGCTGTCGAAGGGGTCAATTCCATCGTTTAAAGCGATCTTCGCATACCAGTACAGTTTTTACGGTACAGCGGATGAAAAGTGTGTAAGGTTCGATGAAACATGTTTCATTGAAACAGAAAGGTAGAATTTTTCTCTCCCTCCCTCTGTGTTTGCTTTCCAGAAATTTGTTCCATTTTTCTTTCCCCTGAATAATTTTTTCGCTGTCGCTGGTTCACTTTTTTTCTCTGCCGAAGTTTCAGAACGATTTTTTTCTTCCGTGCAAGTTGGTGAGGAGCAAAAAAAACGATTCTTGGCTAGCGTCCAACGATTCTTTCACAGGGCTCCGTACTGACCAGGAGTAAAAAAAAGGTGGAAAAAACCAGGAGAAAAAATAAAAATGTGCTGCAAAGTTTCATCGATGTTAGTCAAGATGGCGCAAAAAGCTGAGAGGGCGAGCCAGGGGGCCGGAAAAAGCTCATTTTCCATCTCCAAAACTTGAGCCAAGTCTGGGCAAAAAAAAACTATTTTCTTTCACGGTTCCTTCGAGAACAATTTTCAGGATGATATCAAAAATCATCCTAATTTATTTGAGATTAGCACAAACTAGAGAAAAACAATTGATTTAAAAAATAATTCCGCGTGTAAAAAAATAGCGGTGCAAATTAAAAAAAATATAAATATTTTCAAAGCATTTTATCGACCTGGTTTTTTCTCCGTCGCTTCTTCATTGCATGAAAATCCAGAAGAGGGGCGAAGAAAGAGGGATGAAAATAAAAATAAGGGTAGAAATGCGGTGTGTGCTCTTTTGCCTGATTCGCCCACGTTGCTCCCCTGTTTTTCGTAAGTACAAAGTTGCTGGGGTAGAAAAGCTTTTATATTATTCGCGCGTGTGTCCGCCCGCGTTTGTCTGGAATTTCTTCTCACCCCTCGGAAATATCTTGGATTATTTTCCTAACGTCCTTGAATGCAATTCGGCAGAACTTTCGATGCAAGACTCACTTTAGGATATTTTTATTATTCTGATCACAAAAATGCATATGAACGTTCGCTAATACCCAGCCCAAAAAAATATTTTCGTCAATTACTAATTAAATCAAAACAAAACTTATTTTCCACCCTCAGCTTTCAGGAGAAATTCGACTAAAATCGATAAGGCTTCATTCTCGCTGATTCACTTTTTTTCCAAACGTGAATATATATATATATATATATTTTTTTTTGCTCTATCCTCGAGACAGTGATTTTAGTCGTACAAGGGAAGAAAAATGCTGGGCGGTGCCTATCATCGTCGCAGGAACGTAAACAGGGGTAAAGATTGAAAAAGGGAGGATGAAAAAAATGGCGACGAAACACGCATACGTCGCTAAAACAATGAAGAATCAACACGCGTCTTCAATCATTTGAAACCTTAGCGAAAAAAAGTAAGCGAAAGAGATAGATGAGAAAAGGGGAATAAGAAATCTTTGCAGAATCTTCAGTTTTAGCGTCCATCTTGCAATGAAGTGACTTTAAATAAAAGTCCCTCCAGCTGCTTTTGACTTTTCGGGAAAAAAGGGAGTAGAGAGAAAGCAGAAAACTAACTGCCCGAAGCCTTTCACCTGGCAAGTGTACTTGGGACTCGAAAAATGGGAGAGCCAAGAAGCGGGGAAGAAAAGGAAAAAGATGACAACAAAAGAAAAGACTTCGTCCAAAGAACGAAGAAGGTCAAACAGAGTACGAAAAACAAACTAACGACTCTTCTCCAATCGAAATACAGCATCTCAAGATTAATGAAAAAAAAATACATATATGTATTTGCACATATATTTCCTTTATTTTATTATAATATTTTCGTAGATTCCGGTTTAGCAAATTGAGACTTCAAATTCAGCATACATTAAAGTAGAACGCTTCATCAGTAAGATTTCAATTATTTACGAATTGAAAGACAAATTTAGATAAAAATTTTTTAATTGCTAATCCTATTTAGTAACGAACGTACAAAATAGACTGTCGCATTAAGCAAAATTCAGATGTCGTATAATACCGGCGCCTGATAGTGGGTGTTAAATGACCCAAATATTAAATTAACGGTGTCATACGACTTGAATATCAAATGACATATATTGAATAACATAAATTTCAGATTGGAGATGCTAAATAATATTAATGCTGAATAGCAAACGTCAAATGATGCGAATGTCAAAGAATCAATATGAAATGAAATTAATATTAAATGATAGTTGTCAAATTGCTGAAGTCGAATAATGGTAATATCAAATGAAGATGCAAAACGGCACCAAGATTAAAAGCTCAATATTAATTGGTATAAGGTTCGACACATTGAGCAATATTCGCATGTAGAACAGTACTGAGGCCTGATAGTGGAAGTTAAATGACCTAAATACCAAATAACCCATGTTATACAATTCAGATGCCAAATAACAAGTGTTAAATAGCTAAGCAATAGCAATATGAAATTCGAGGTGGCAAATAGTATCGATGCCAAAGGACAATCGTTAAATAATATCAAATGGCATCAACATTAAGTAATATATGATAAATTGAAGAAGCTAAATAACATTGGTATCAAATGAAAAATGCAAAATAGTAATAACATTAAAAATTGACCAATTCATGTAAAAATTGTCATATTAAGAAAAAACTAAAATGATCATGAGACAATACTGATATCTGATCCTGAATGTCGACTGACCCATATACTAAATAACCGATTTTATATGACTAATGTATAAGATAGAAAATGACAGATGTTAAATAACATAAATGTCGCATTGAAGAAATCAGATATCAATATCAAGCATCAAACCCTAAATGGTCAAAATTCTAAATAATCAATTACCTATAACGGCAATATTAGATAATGGATGAGGGTATATATGAACTTGATTGGTATGAAGTAAATGATACAAATGATAGAAAGGTCAAAGTGCTAATACTGAATGACATAAGGATTAAGTGATAGACGCCAATTGATCCAAATGTCAAATAACATGAATCACAGATGGCATTCACTTGATTCTTGTTCGCCCTAATACTCAATAGACCATAGAGGTTGCGAGGTATAAGAAAGAAGACTTACGTTGCGTTTCCGGCGGGTGGGCACATTGCCCAGGGGCGTCGATGAGAGTAAATACCGAAGCAGATCGAGCTACCGGACGGCTCGTGTCACCCCTAAAGAGGCAGCTCCCAAAGACGAGTTCCGACCGGTGTCTCGGCAAGGGCGAAGCACAACAGCCGAGAACAGATAGGGCCCAAGGACACGGCGATAGGGCTCGAAATCGTGACACTTTCGAGCGACGGCGAGGTCAGATCGTCGCACCAACATTGCCTAAGTTTTTTCCCCTTTCCACGTAACGGTGATAAAAAAATGTAGGTACCGTGAAAGGCTTTCTCAAACCACGATCCCGGTCGAGGATGCTCGACCTGGCGGCTACGGCGGGATCCTTCCTTGTTCCGGAAGTGAGGTCGCCGACCTCGAGGAACTTCTTCGGAGGTTGCTCTCGGTCAGCTGATTCAACGTGCATCGACTAACCGGTGAATCGATGATCGACCACGCGCCGGCCATCATAGGCCGTCTAGCCACCTGCTCTCTATTTATCGCGTTATCCTCCTGCACCTGCGCGACACACCTCACGATAACCTTAAATGACACGTATCTCGGACCTCTACCGACCAATCTCACCCTCTCCAACCTCTTTTTCGTCCTTGCTTCCCTCTCTTGGCTCCTTTCACTCGTCACTTCAAACGTCATGCCTCCGCGAGACTCGACGTTGCCAACCTGACACCGCACTCCTTTCCGGCTGGCCAGTCACTCGGAGTCATCCGTCAGCCCGAACAACCAGAGGAGGCTCAAATAATCTTCGAGGACACTTTCAACCTGATTATCACCACCGATGACCTCATGAGTGAGTTCGTTCTCATTAAAACGTCACTTCCTCAAAGTGATTAACTTCAGGTTACTTTTCCAATGTTGTCCTCTTGAGGTCACTTCCCTAAGCAGTTTCCACTTGAGGTTCACTATTCTCCGGTGGTTCCGTCTAAGTTCACTGGCATCCGTTTTTTTCTTTCCCAAGATCACTCGCCTCAAGGTTTCTCTCCTCCTGACTTTCGCCCTTCTGAGGATTCCCCTCCTAAGGTCACTCTCATAAAAGCTGTCCTCGGTAAGGTTGCCCGTCCTAAAAATGGCTGGCTTCCCGACACTCCCGACGCAGTTCCTCCCGATTCCCGGCTTCTTCGCTTTCTCGTTATCAGGAATGCCTGGGCGGAGGGCCGATTGACGTGGCGGCTTCGTCACCGAGACGCACCCGACACTCTTGCAAGGCTGCCCGCGTACACATACGTGACCCGCGCGCACATACACTCGGAGAGACGCAGGCTCTAGGGTGCAGTATCCGCACCCATTCTAGCTCTCGTACACTCGGACCTCGTGAGGGCTCGAAAAACACTTCGAAAAACGACTTTAAAAAATTTTCTGTCTCCGCCCGAAGTATCCCTGCGTGGCTCGACGACTCGTTCCCGGCTGGCAGGTCCGATCAGTCATTACTTCGAAACTGATGTGCACCAGCCGCTATCAAACGATTTGATACGGACTGATCATAGCGTTCGCTTCGTAATCGGCGTTGCTCCACCGCGCGGCTCGGTATCGAGTGAAAACATGGTCGGAACCGCCCGGTCAGTCCGAACACAAAACGTCGGAGGAAAACACAGGCTCGGGCGACTCCCTTCGTCGGATAGCGGCAATAACGAGACAGCAAGGAGAGACGAGAAGAGACACAATGTCACCGGGAGGAAGAAGAGATCGGAAGATAAACGGAAAGGAAAAAAAAACGTAACGCTCCGAACCGGCCGTAACCGAGAGTTCTAACGTGCCGCCCTTCTCAGCACTGACGCTGCCCCGTTTTGGCCGCTTTTCCTGCCGCGCCGTTTGATACACCGTCCGTGCTGCGCTGCCCCGTTGCTGCTACCGCCACCACCGCGCGTCACCGCCACTACTGCCGCGCGTCGTCTACTCCGCCAGCGCCACCACTACCCTTCGCTTTCCTGAGCACGCTCGACGTTACGATTACACTCACCCTCAAAATTTTTCACGACTCGCTCACTTTTTCGTACTCGTTGCAAACATTTTTCTCGTTAATAGTTATTTATTATTTTCATCGCGTCTATTGAATACTTAATCATTATGGATTTAAACAAATATTTAACAATTTTATTTATTCATTTACACATTAAATAAATTTTGTTTCTTGCAGGCACTGGATTATCAAAGATTTCTCAAGAAATGTTAGTTTTCGTATAAAAGTCATTGCTTTTGGAATTTCCAAGTCAATTGACGTTTTATCATTTTAGGTTGATATATTAATTATAAATTTTAATTTTTTAGTAAAGATTTTTATTACCATACTTGTAAAGTATTATTATTCGTCGTATTATTGAATTTCAGAAAGTAATTGAGAAATTAATACATTTTTAATAGTATTTAATTGATAGTTAATATAATTTTTCATGAAGTACTATTGAATTTAACAACAGTAACGGACACGAGGCAAATTTTGAGCTTCGGCGTTCTCTGCGCTGCAGCGGCGTTCAGCGCAGCCCACACTACGATGGGTGTCCGCTCAGTTCGCATGATTGATGATTGAGAAAGTAGGGAATTGAATGTAAAATTTCAAAAACGCGTTAGCAAAATCAATTCACCAAATTGAATCTAATCGCGTTCTCGATTCAGAGTATTACTATCCTTTTTTAAATTTATAAGTTAATAAAAATTGTGAGGTATTTTAATTTATCATTAATTTGTCAAAAGCACGATACAACTATACTTTCGAAGATGTAACTGATGCTACCACGATTCCCCTTTTTTTAAATATTTTTCACAGTTTTCCTCGAGTCATCAAATTTCTAAAATTCAATTATCCCACCTAATTCGAAGCAATATGAAAAACGAAGTAATAAAATGCCATCAGGCTCGTCAAATATTATTGACAAATTGAAAAGATCAAGTTTCAAACTATTCAATTTCCGGCGAATGAAATTCGTACGGGGAATATTTTTTTTCGCGACTATACCGTCGGCGTCCCTTCCCCGACGTGTCGGACCAATCGTCGTGTTTCTCCGCTCCGTGCCGGCAGCGCCGCGCGCGGCGAGGCTGCGAAGAGGGGCGGAGGGGTGGACTCGAGGCAGAGAGCGATCTTTTCTCCTGCTCCCTCATCATATAGCCACCGTTTCAGCTACCGGCGTACCGGCGCTCCCTTCCCCACCTCTTCCATCTTCTTCTTCTTCGCGTTCTTCTTCTTCTTCTTCTTTCACCTTCCATATTTTCCAGCCTCGCGCTCGCAATTCCAATCTTCGCTGGCTCTCTCGAACGAAAACTTCCTTCCCCGTGGTGGGGCTCTCGCAGTTGAAATCGTTGTGGGGGCAGCGGCGGGGAGCGAGGAGAGGAAAAGCGCCAGTCCCGGGGAGCCAATACCAAGCCATGTGGAAGAGCCCCGCTAGACGTCGGGCGATGAATCGCGAATCCGTCCGAAGTCGACCGAGAGCGTCTGCATTCCTTTCGCTCTTCACCCTCCGCCGTTCCTCCCTGGTCGTCCACCCCACTTTTGTCTTCGTCTCCCTCCCCTCATCGCCCCACTCCACCCCTCGCGCCACCTTCCCTCCCGCCCCATCGTTTGCCGCGCTTCTTCTTTTTCTCCTATTCCTCCTTCTCCTCCTCCCGTTTTCCATCCCCTTCAACCCTCCTTTTGATCCTTCCCAGTCGAACGGAGGGATTCATCGAGTTCCAAACAGGCAGGCTCGTATTCTCCAGTCAATCCTGATCCTTCCTCTCATACCAGCGACGAAGCGCGTTTGTCCCCTCGACACCTGCTACGCGACGCTTCCGATCGCTTGACGGATCGTCCGCACCATTGTTTACGTGCTTCATCCCTATCTCTCTCACTTTCTCTCTCTCTCTATTGCTATCTTCTCTTTTGCGCTTGTCGTTTTTTTTCGCTTTCTCTTTGCATCTGCCGAATCGCCCGTGTCTCTTCCCTCAAGACTCCTCATCGAAGTCGATGGACTCGGGGCTTTTATTGTTCGAAAACACTCGGGGTGGAGATGGGGTGAGAATGGGTTGAAAATTTCTCTTTTTCAAGATTCGTCAACGATTGATGAGTCGCTGCGATATTTTCGAATCAAGGGTTGAAGAGTCGGAGAGAGCAGGGTGATTTTTTTTAGATCCAGGCAGGGGTTAATTTTGTCAGTGACGCACATAGTAATATTGAGATATTTCATTATTTCAAATTTAGTTATGGCACGAATCAATTAGGGTCAATTTATGAGATTAAAAAGTGCCTATTTAAAATTTTTTGTTAATAGCTCATGCAATTATTTATGAACTAGTATTGTCTTCAATGGAACAGTACATGTTGGAAGAAGGTTCAATTATATTTTCAAAATTTTAACAAGTTTTTTGAAAAAACTTTGTAAAAAATTGTACCGATAATAAATCCTTCGTTCATCTCCGAACTATGCTGCAATCAACTAATGATTCATTAAAGTCATTATTTCGCCATGAATTGATTAACGAAAATTTATTATTTATATATTTATTCATTAGCATCTCAATTAACTTTAAATATTTTTCAATAGTTAACCGTTGGTTAAAAATAGGATAACAGTAGAAAATACCATTCGTAATTTTTTTTTAAAATGTACAAATCGAGATTCAACGTTCTTCTAATATCTTTTCAAGGACACTTTATGATCGTATTATTTGAAGAAGAGTAATAAGTAGATATGTATGTACTGCGGTTGAAAGAGAATCGAGGAAAGGACAAGGACCCCAATGGGTATATACAAGCAACGAGTAACTTTACACCATCACGCACACACCGTGTTATCGACTGATTAATCGTATCGACGGCGACCCTCCTCCCACCAACCTCGTACTTTCTTCGGAAAACTTGAATCCATTGAGTCGTGGATAACTCGCTCTCGCTACTGTAAATCATTTTTTTTTCCACTTGAGAAATATTTGGAAAAATTCAACTTCGATAAGTCCTTTAAATAGATGAAATAATAGGGAGAGAATTTTTTCCCTGGTATTTAATGTTTTTTAGAAATTAAGAAATCTGAGAACCATGAGAAAATAAAAGTTTCTTAATATATTCAAATTTAAATATTCATTTAAACACATAATTTAAGTTAAATTCTGGCTTAAATTGTTTGTAAAATTTTATTTACGGTAGTTGCTTCGTGAAATCGATTTCTTCAAAATTTGTTGAAATTTTGCACAAATATTAATATGTCGTTTTAATATTACATAAAAAAGTTTGTAAAATTTGAGTCCGTTCGACTGTGTAGAAAGGAAGACATTTGTTATTGAAAATTACAACATTTCGTAATCTCCGATAAGAGCCCACTTAAAAAACTGAAATTTTTGGTAATAAATATATTCTACATGGTTGAACTCACTAAGATTTTGCTCTTAGTTAACACCGGGAAAAAATTTCAATCTTGACTGTTGCGAGGCAACCACCAGTAAGCATGTTTACTTCTCTGCTAAAAAACTTTTCACGTCATTCGAAATACATAATAATTCAACATTTTATTAACAATTGCCGAATTATTTATTGTTTAAGCAAAAAAAAAACAATAATTTCAGATAGAGAAACAGTTTTCGGTTTTAGAAATTTCAGCCATATTTGATCTTTTTAAAGGTACTTGAAGTATTAAAAAATATATTATTTTGTAAAATATGTGAACAAGATTTGAATTTTGAACACTTATTTGACAAATTATTCTTGGTGATATATTATGAAAAGAACCGGAAATGTACGGATTACCAATGAGGCAACAAATATTTGTCTCCTTAATGGATATTCAAGATCGTGAACAGTATCTCAATTTCTAATACGCTTTCTCTCACAACAGTCAGAGTGCGATCGAGCAGAAATTCCACAAAATATTTCGTACCACGATCCGATATATTTTGGCAGCGAGAATTGTGCCATTTTGACCGTGACAAATGGCCCAAGAACTAGGATAGCATCTGCATACGCTGAATTCGAATTCCTGCTCGAATGCAATTCCAAAATTATCCATTTTACGGATTTCAATTAGATCGAAAATCTATCCTATTCAATTAACTGGAGTTGCGACTGAAAAATCGAATTTTTCAAAAAAATTTTACGAAAACGTATGTCAGTAAAAAAATATGGAAGCAATTTTTTATTTCATATTTTAACGGAAATATGAGATAAAACTTCAAAATACAAAAATACGAGTTTTTTTTCACCAAATCGATATTATGATACAATTTTCAGCACTTTGGAAAATAATTCAAGGAATATTTTTGTACCCTACGTTATAAATATACGTCCTTTTTGGTCCGTTATTCGATGGCCACTGGCCAAAAATCGACCCTCGATTCTGGACCGGGATTGTCAGGGGAGATTAACGACAATGGGATTTTGAAAGAATCGCCCTACACCCAGATCGCAATGATTTTTACGACTTTTTCATGATCTTCGATGACTTTTTTTTCCTATTTAATGTTTGTCGAAAAAGAAAACGATAAAAAACGGATTTTCCAACGTTTATTTGGCTCGAGATTATCGTAATATTATTTATTGGATTTTGGTATTTAAATCTTTGATAAATTTCCGAAATTTAAACGGAAAAAAATGACGTATAATATGACAAGGGAATAAATTTTTCTCTAAGATGACATAAAAACAACAATTTAAAACTTTTATCACTTTTGATAACGATAAAAAATAATGAATTTTCCAAATTTTATTTAGCAAGCGGTGATCGTAATATTGTGAACTAAGTTTTCAAGGTTTCAAGAAACAAATAATATCCGTGCAATATGACAAGGAAAAAGATGTTTTCAACTTAGGAAGACGTAAATACGGTTTAAAAATTTTATCATTTTTTCTGCCGTATATAAATGCTATTGTTGTGTGACCGATAGAAATCGCATACGCTCGTGAGCAAACGTTTCGAGTATTACCTTGAAGACTTTCATCTCGTTCCCCGCGCTTCCTTCTCCGTAGCAAGTGCATGAGAGGGTAAGCAACAAAAGCGCGAAAAGTCGTGTCTGGATAAGAAAGTGTCACAAGCGGTTTTCATGACGGTTGAATGGAAATGCACGAGCTTTTTCTGGTACCTCCAATCCACATCATCGGCAGTAAACTTTGAACATGATTTTCGAATATGTCGATTTATTGCGCATATATGTATTTGTGAAATTTTGTCTAATTTTGTAAAATTTCATCTAACACGAAAAAATATTTTTTGTTAACATAAAATTTATATAATAAGCTCAATACTAAATTAGTCCATTTTAATAATTTTATGATTACTTTTTACTTATTATTTTGCTTAAATTTTTTTAAAATAATTAAAAATTAAAATATTTTCTATGAATATTATTATATTTTGTTTCAAAACATCGGATTACTCATGAAGTAGAAATAAATTTATTATATCGGTGGCACGAGTGCAATTATTTAATTCAATTAGGCCCTCTCATTTTTTCCCCAATGCTAAGTAAACCTCACCGAGGTTCTATATAAAGGGATCATGAGGAAACTGACATAAAAACTTTTTATGAAGTTTATCTTTCTTGTCTGGCTATAACCACGTAAGGGGATAATATGGATTCCAAAACTAGGGAAGTTTTAGTGTTTAGAGGCCCGAGTAGTACCAGAGACATTAATATTAATTTGGACGTTATAGAGTAGAACACGTCATCTGTGAAAGTGTATTCCCAAAAGTTGAATACCATGAAAAACAACTTCCTAAATGGGATTGAAAGTTCTACATAAATTAGAAAAAAAAACATCAATCGAATAAATCTAAATTTTTTTAAAACTATGTTCGTTAAACGTCCGAACTCTCTCAAGGATATACCGGCTGCAGCCCATATATGGGTACATGTGCAATCCTTGACGAAAGTGACTCTCTCATATAATGAATTGTTACAATTTAGCCTCCGATTTTACGTTAACATTTTTATGTCTTTTATTAGTTTTTAATTTTTTTTAGTATTAATTAATTAGTATGTTTTTTAAAATTACACTCAATAGTTCTCTGACATTTTTTATTAATAATTTTAACACTACTTATTTGTTTCGATCATTGTGTTTTTTTTGTTTTAATAGTTTCTATGGTTAAACAATGATAAACAAAAGCTTGAAACAAAATGGTACAAGCTCGGTTATTTACACATTATTCACGTACGCTAATTTTTCAATAAAAACTATGAACGAAAACTCATTTATGAATGAATTTTTAAAGCTTTGTAAAATTTTTGTTTAGAATAAAAAATCTTTTGAATCATTTTGAAATTTAGAGGAGTTTTTTAAAATATATTTACCCATAACGTGCATAAATTTCAGGAATTACGTATTATTTTAAAAAAGGCTGTATGCACCTATAAAAGCTGTTTTGACATAAGATTTCATGCTTAAATATTTCTGCAGCTTTTGCTCTTACGTTTTACAAAACGACATAATTAAATTGGAGAAGAAAACGCCTGTCGAGGGAAAGCAAAGAGCTGACAATCGCAAGCTTCGGGAAAACATTTTCGATTTTGCACTTCGTAACCTCAGCCATTCTCTGAGCGTGTCAGCTTTTGTCTTTGGAAAATCCATCCACACTTCTTCGCCCCTCAGTCCACCCGGCCGCCCTTCGCTTACTTCCATTTGCTTGTTTCAACTCTCAAGTGAGCATGTGAAACTTTCGCGTTAATGAAAACAATCCGAATAAATTCTTAGTTCGTTAATGCCAGAAGAGACAATCGAGCCAACGAATAATCGTGACTAGGATTTGTATTGTTCGACGACATCGAGGTCGAAAGGTGACACTCCGCGAGCTCGGTATATACGATTTATTCTTCGATTTATTCTTTACCCTCGAGAACCGTGAAAAAAACATCACAAAACACGTTAATTAATTCTTAAGATAATTCAAAATAAAATTAAACGGGTTATAACCAAAAACTACTACCTAATAAGAAAAAAAGCTCAATAAGATAAAACCGTAAATGTCGAAATAAAAAAAAAATAAAAGTTTAAGGAAGTTTTCGAGCACTTTTGTTCGGTCCGAATAACGTCCTGGCGACTTTATTTTTCTTCCAGCGAATGGAGCGAGAAGTGAGGGGGGCACAAAAAAACTCGTGCGAGGACATAACCTCAACTGGGACGAGGTTGCTTTACGGTTATGTACTTGAGGTAAGAGACACAGTAACGTACTCGAAAGACATCAGAGAGAAAAATAAGAGAGCCCTTTTTCCTTCGTTTGTCGCGTGAGGAGAAAAAGAAGCGAGAACGAGAGCTATGAAATGAGGAGAAAAAATGAAGGGGATACCGCAGACGTTTCAAGGCGACGAGATGGAAGATAAGAGATCGAGAGATGAGAGGCTTTCTTAGATGATCAATCCCAACCTCAAAATTAGATCAAAAAGGTATGAGGTACTTGCTCTACAATGAGAAGTTCATGGGCTTGTTGTTGCTTGATAATATCATTTTTTGTAAATATATATTTAGAAAAGAGAGATATCTGATTACTGGTAGCCATTGATCATTTAAAGTTGATTCCTCGGTTTTGGCATCGCAGTAATTAATTTGATGTGTTGTTTTTTTTTTGTTTATTTGAATGCAAACGTGAACCTGTGTGGTTCTGCAATGTAATAACCGTTAGATGTACAATCTACGGAAAATTTCCCATCGAAAAGTGATGCCGCTTGTGACATTTTTCATGAATTGCACTTTTGACCTTCAAGACGAATCGGACGAACAAATTTTGGGGGAAAATGACCTTTCCTGTCGTAATGACCTTGGAAATACAAAAATGCTATTCCATCAGTTTTCGACGGTTCAAAAACCCATTCCCGACGTAAAATTGTCCGTAGAGCTCAAAAATCATATCAATTTTCCTAAAAAGTTTCTTCCTGCGTTGAAAAATCTGAAAAAAACAAGCCCAATCGAATATATTCAGTGACTCGTGCTTAATTTTCAACCCGCTTCAACATTCATGCAGTTAAAAATGGTTGGTTGTGTCGAACAATTGCTTATTCAGAAGTGGGAAATTTCGGTTCAGTAAAGGGAATCTGAAACCAGAAGTGGTTGGGGAACCCAGAAGTGCCAGGGTATAGAAATGACATTGGAAAAGGATACGTGTGGATGTAGACGCGCAATAATTTATCGAGCGCAAACTCTCATTTAAACTCTTGCAATAGCCTTGTCCTCTCTTCTCTCTTCTTCTCTATCCTATCTCCCCAAGCTCCCAAAAGCCTGACCATTAACGTTTACCAGTTGGAAACTTGCAAATGGCGGACTATTTCGTGCCAGGCATCAACGAACCAACTATAATAGGATTTTGGCTTATCTCGCGAGGCGCCGATTCGGCCTCCCTCCTTTGCTTTTCTCTTTTATCAAACATCCTCTCACCCCCAACTCCTCGACACCCCCCGCCCCACCCTTACCATCAACATAATCTCATTCCTTTAGTTACTAACGTGATTAATGGCCAGGATATCAACCCCGTTGGAATCTCTCGACTAGTCTCCAACTTATTTCTCGAAGAAATATTTATTAAAAGAATATTTTTAAAATATTTATATCCTTCCTCAGGATAAAATTTTGATTGCAGAAATTTAGTCCAAAATCAGAATGGGTATTCTGTTTTTAGAATTAGTTAGTTAGTTAGGTCGGTTTCCTGTCGTACAGCTTCTAGCTTTAATCGCGATATTCCCCTTCCATTCTAGAACCGCGTCTATGCCATGCTTCATATTCCAGCATTTTTCCTTTTTCCCTCTATTTTTTCCCCCCCAATTGCGTCTGCAGTCGACTTCAGTCCTAACCTGTATCGCATTCGCACATGTTTGCACATGGGCACGGGAAAACTGC